>JASCZW010014631.1:0-22423 GCA_034211315.2 Aedes japonicus
TAGTTGGAAAATAGGGTAACTGTTTCCATATTAATCCTATATTATCATAGTAATTTTACGCGGAATTGTTAATTTCGCAATAATGTTCGCTTACGTTTACTCAATTTGGAGTCGTATCCCAAGTAACATTGCCAAAACCATTCAGCTTTATTAAGTTTTATTAGAGTTTTATGGAAGCCACTAGAAATCAATTTGGTTTTATTATGGTATCTAGAGGTGCCAATAGGTTTTATATTTTAGTTAGGTTTATGAGCCTACGCAGCTTGTACACAGCGATCTTAAAACGTTGTTTTCTCAAATTCCTCTTATTCCTATCGAAGCTAGAAAATGAGAAGAAAGATTGGTAATTTCCATTTAATTCCAACTACTTTTGTTGCTTATCGTGGCAGATACGCGTATTTAATCTACAATTTGCAGACTTCGTCAGTGTACGAATCGACGAGTATAAGTACACGAACTGAAGAAGTCTACACATTGCAGACGAAATACGCGTATCTGTCAAGATAAGCAATAAAGTTAGTTGGAATTAAATGGAAATTACTAATATTTCTTCTCATTTTCTTGTTACAGGTATTACAATAAAAAGCTCACACTCACCAGGATTCCTATTGAACGTTTTATTTCGACTTGATGAACTCGTATAATGTTGTTTTGAAATGCCGTTTTAGGAATCAGTCATATTACCTTATTATGGTTATTTTAAAACCATTTTGCCTCCAGCAAATGCATTGAACGGCAAATTGGCATTGAGGAAAGTCACCAAAAGCAACTACTCAAGTCGATTTTTCTAAATAACTTCTCGTTTCTTAGAGACCTTCGTGATCCATACAAAAATATGTAGGGTTAAGCACTACTTCGGCACAAAATGATTCTCTTCGTCTTGGGGGGTTTTGTTGTCTCAATGGTCTGAAACTCGGTTAAAAGGTTCTTCGTATTAAATTACATAAAAACTTATGTTAGCGCCAATCGTCAATGTGGTTTTAAAAAGGCAAATAACATGACCAAAAAGTTTTATAGTAGTCATTGCGAAGATAAATTGGCTTTTTGGCAAAACTGTGATTTGTTCCACTCGCCATATCCCTTTCGGGATTTAAATAACTTTACATGTTTTAATCTGTCACAATGTTTTTCAAAGTAATTTGATGGTCATAATTGAATTATAACTTATACTTTTATGATCATGCATTGATTTTTGTTTATAGCGCATATGAAAGGACCAATGTTTGGTTAAACATGAGGTTAACAAACCTCGTAAAACACTTAAAAGTTTTATCCGTCGTTTTATCGTTGTTATTCATTTTTTCTATGTTTGCAATGGTACTAATCAAAAGTACAAGAGATTTATTCACATACCAAGGATGTCTGGAGCGACAAAGTGGGACCCGCAAAATTGTGTGGGTGCCGTCCCTTACCCTGTCGATGTTCATTATGTGATACATATGCTACCCAGTTCGATAATACAGTCATTTTTAAGTCAGTTCGTTATATTCCAGTATACCCAGTATACAACATCAATATCAATACATTGACATAAAAAATTCATATCTGATGAGAAACCCTTGAAAAAAACCTTACATTAGACTTGGAATACTATTATCTGATTCAACTATGAACGATGTAGTAGTACTGGATACAGGGGCCCGTTCATAAATTACGTAGACTTTAAGAGGAATGAAGTGGGGTTCTCGTCAAAGTCTACTTCCAATAAAACTTTGCCAATAGTGTGGATTTTGTATCTACGAGGCGGGGAAGGGTCTGAGATTTCTAAAAACGAGTCTACGTGGCTTATGAACAGTCGCACCGATTGATCATTTGCAAAAAACATTACCGAAGGAATTATGTCGCGCAAAAATGCATTTCTATCTCTCTCCTTTCGTCACACTCTTAGTGTGGGATTTCCGAAATGTTAACATGGATCGTCTCAGTTTCCAAACCTCATCTTCCTCTCCTTAAAGCGTGACGTAATTTATGGACGTCCCCCGTTAATTTGTCAGATAAAGTTAGAAAACAGTTATTAACAATAGAGAAAGTAAACAAAGAAAGCCACTCTTTTGCAAATGGGACCTTTTGAAATGTATCTTTCGAGCATTGTGGAGCTCATGTATTTCAGTATACTTTTCAAAACGCCGTCCGTTTTTATGCGAATTGAGCTGTCCCTTATCTTTGTTGAAGACTTAATTTTTCTATTTTGTGAGGATTATGAGATGCTAATGATTGAAAAAATGTCCAATGTTACTTACTTGCGCCAACCCAAAGTAGGAATTCGAACAAAGAGACTATCCATAAACCCCTTCGACCGACGTTTGAACATATCAGACTCCCCTCCCTCCTCGTAAACTTTTGGCTTTGTAATATTTTGAAAATTTGTGTGGAGCGTAGACTTTAGGCAGCCCTTCCCCCTCCCTAAAGTATACGTGGTTTATGGACAGACCTTTATTGTTTCATCTCCGAAAGGGGTATTGAAATATTAAAAAAAAAAACAATTGAAATGTGAAAAAATGAATGCACGAATTTTATATGTAATGCAATTCACCGGAGACCAATGCCGGTTCTTTTAGATAAACTTATTGAATTTCATCAATTTTCATAAAATTCATGATTAGTTTATCGAATATATTTGTTCTACATTGTTTTTTAAAATCATATAATTTATCGTGCCAATGTTCACCAAAAAATTAAATTAGCATATGATTTGGAGCATGATACGCGTAAAAAAACCCAATTTGTTTAGGATATTTTGCCATCAAACTAAATTTTACAACAACCTAAAAAATTTTTTCCTTAATTATATTTCAAGCTAAAAGAATCAAAAGACCATAGAATCAACCCCGATATCACAGTGAAATTTGAATGCTGTAGCCATTTGGCCATATGCTGGTTTTCATGGCAACCAATAGGTTTTATGAAGGTTCTCAAATGGTCACAACATCTTCCACTAGAACATTGTCAAAATCTTTATGGTCTTGTAAAGGGTTTATCAACTTGTTTTCACAACAGTCTAAAGAGTGAGCCACTTTGTATAAATTTCGGCTTTGAAGAAGCATAGAGGAGGGGGTAGACTAAACATTTTTTATTGTAGTTTTATCCACAAAGCCGGCCATACGGCAGGAATAAAACAAAAAATGTTACTTAGGTAGCTTAATATCGTTCAATGATATGATAGTAGAAATAAATTGAAGGTGCATAGCGTTATCTAAATTGTTGATAATCCATCCAAAATGTCACCAATATCGCTAACGCAATGTCATTGTGTGTGTGAACATTTTGCAGTCACAAAAGCATTGTAATGAAAATGGAGTCGAAAGAACAAAGAGTGCGAGAAAAATTTGTGCACAAAAGTGTGGAAAGTCCGCCAATGGTCGCATCATGACACAGCAAAATCACTTGGAGTCTCTCGTTCAACTGTAAGTATCGTTTTGAAACGCTTCCGGGATCGGTTGACTCTCGATCGGGAATCAGGATCTGTTGGCAAGTGGAACAACACCTACAAATCCTGACCAAATTTGACAGGGTGCTTATGGATGATGAGAAAAACGTCAAAGCAGACTTCAAGCAGCTCGCTGGTGTTGTGTTTCAAACTGCATTACAACGAGGCAAGGTTAACGATCATTTCAAGGCCAAAAAGTTGTCGAAGTTCTTTAAAAAGTACATGGTTTGGCAGGCTATTTATAGTTGTGGATTGAAGAGCAAAATCTTCATAACTCCTTTCGTCTGTGTTTTTCAATTGCCATTTTGTTAGTCAATGTTGCGTTTGCATGTTTAATACGGCGTTTCGTAATTTTCTCCGTCTTTTGTAGTTCAGTCCGTGAAATGTATCATTTATGTGCTATGAGAATCTCCCGAAGCAGTTTTCTTCAACCAAAAGTAAAAAGCTATTGTATTGTTCCTTGTGCGATGGAATGATATAACTTATCTCCTTCTTGAAGCATTTCAGCAGCCGTGCAAGGATCATGTCGTCCATAGATGTTGACGATTGAACCATAGCTGTTGACACTACCTCAAAAGGTGGTACATTTTCAAGGTTTCTTCTCCTTTCTCTACGTCATGTTCCTGTCTACTGTTTTGTATGGAGTCGTTTCGTCATTTTTTAAGTTGTTTATTAGTTTGTTTTCTTCAGTCTTTTGTTGTTTAGTTCGTTAGTTATGTGCTCTGAAAGTCTTTTTAAGTAGGCTTCTCGAATAAAAAATAAGTTGTCATTATGTCATCGAGATTTCCTTTAGTTTCCTTTAAAAGAGTTAGGGAGGTCGTTGCGTGTGGGCATTAGCCTGGGACACGTACATATGGAAGAAAAAAATATTCTTTCCCTAAAAATTTTTGGAAGCCTTTTAATGTCTTATAATAACTGTGCAAAATTTCAGCTCGATCGGCGAAACTATATTTTTGCGCTCGAGGTTTTAATATTACATAGAATTTTATATGGGAAAACTTACTTTTACATACAATAATCTGGCGAGGTGACCCGATGCCATCTAAAAATAAGTGAACCCAATTTTCCCCTTGAACATTTTCCAAGGAAACTTTTCTTCCAAGACCGCAGAGCAATCCGACGATTGTGGAAAAAGTTATTAAGCTAAAACTGATTGCAATCTAAACGAATGGCTCATTAAACTGTTTTTCCTAACAACACTGCCACCTGCAAGCATGGCCTGTAGCCTGCTGCTGTCGGCGCGAAGCAACCATGTTGAGTGTGTGTGTGTGTGTGTTCATTATTATAAGAACAAAACAAAAAGGAACGATCTCTTCGATGTTTTTTTCATGTTTCTGTACGTTTAATTCCCTTGCCTTTGTGTTGGTTGTTTTCTTCATATTGGTCTGCCTCGAACTGATTTCTAGGACCTTCAGATAGTTCCAATTCCAACTCGACAACATCGTCCATTACCGATGCGTACTCTAAAACTGCATTTTTCTTCTAAACTTCGTTGCAAGAATTATATAAGCAAAATCGCCTCACCATAAAAGACCTCTATACTAGTATAGTATTTAGGATTACCAATCCCATTTTTATTTTTATATGTGTTAATTTTATTCTTTTTTATTTGTTGTTGCAACTAAACAAACTCAATAACAAAAGGAATCAATTGATTCATACATCAAACCTTTGCAAATGACTCGGAAGGAGCCACGTTTGAGAATTTTGTTATGTTATGTTGTTCTTTGGTTTTTTTTCCCATAGTCTATTTGTAATTTTGTTAGTCAGTATCACGTTTTCAGCTTGAATGATTTGTTTCGAAGTTACTTCTGTCTTTTGTAGTCTAGTCCGTTGGATTGTTATTTGTTTGAAAGTTTTCCGAAGCAGTTTTCTCGAACCAAAAATAAGAAGTTATTGTTCCTTGTGTGTTAGACTGACATAACTTGACTCCCTTTGAAGCATTTCACCAGCCGTGCAAGGATCATGTCGTCCATAGAGACGCTGTTGACACTGCCTCAAAAGGTGTTCCATTTCCCAGGTTTGCTTCTCCTTTCTTTGAATTATGTTCATGTCCATTGTTTTGTGTCATTTGGTCATTTGCGTTATTTCGTCTTACCTCTTCTGATTCATTCATTTTTGTACGCCTTATTCTTTTCATGTGTTCTGCATTATTGAATTTTGTTTTTACTGTCCTTTCATTGTGTCTGTTATATTTGTCTGAAAGCAATTTCCTAGTCTTGGTGGTCTTCGCCGATCTCTTTATATTATTCCGCCATGGTCTTTTAATGTCATATAAGTTGACCCATCGCATAATATAGTGAGTGGTGAGTCTCAATTATTTGTATTTGTATATTTGTATATGTTCTTAAGTTCAGTTCAGAAGGTCTGATCCCTAGCTAAATAATATGTTGTTAGAGTCACCTTGATCACGGCTGTCGTATAGAGCGTACATTTAAATTATAATATATATTTGCATTATCTGCACCTGACACATCAGGACGTATTACTAGTTGCTCACAATCATGATCAAAACACTCACCCTTTTCAATAATGATGGGAACAATAAGATTATTAAGAATACCAAGTGTGTAGGTATATTTGCTGTTTATTCAATGACAATTAGAGAGTAAACAGCAATGAAAGAGTTGTCAAGCAAATAAAAAGGCCACTTTTTGTCGTTTCCCTAAATTATTTGAAGGAATTTGTAGATTGTTCCTAGCTTCGTATAAGAGTGAATTGCGGCTAAACCCGCCAGTAAGACACCTCTTTCAGTGCCTTCAAATAAACGTACTACGACGTGGCAATTTAAAGAAAGTAGAGTGTGATACTATCACTGCTGATCATGTTCTTAGTCTCCCATGCTGGCCTTTTGAATGGGATTAGTCCTCTCACCTACGACAAGGTGACAACCATGATCTTCGAGAGGGCCGATCAGTATGAACAATGGATCATGAGATGAAAAATGGAACAGCTCCCCTGAGTGGCAACGCCTTCCGAAAAGGGTGCTGATTTGTCTAATCTAATCTAATCTAATCTCACACTAACGCCGCCAATCCTTGAAAGCATCCTGGAAAATGATGGTTTCTTGACTACATCATTTTTATTGTCACCGGCCAGGCCAACTGCGTAGTATGTGCCACAGAGAGGATTCCAAGAAATAGAGCTTCCAGAGAGATCTAAAATTGCTCTACTACTCTGAATCAAGGGAAGGAAGAAAGCGTGGACCTCCCGTACCAAACGCTTCCATGTAGAGTTAAACAGTGTGATAATTTGTTCTTTATCGTTGGGAGCATAGATGCTAGAAAGATTAGTTTATGCTCCTTTTGCCTGTGGGTGAACTTTTGGCATTTGAAACAAAAGCCTGGCCATAATTGCCAAGGTTATACTCTCAATAGGGGGTAGGTGGACTAAAGCTCACGACGATGAATAAATGCAAAGCCGAAAATAGCATGAAAAATACTGTGAAGGTATGTTATAATATAAAATGAGAATATCATGTGTACTGTCCAAAATTATGTATGAAAAATACTTAAATTTTTCATGGTAGGTTAAGATTTCAGCATGCTATCTTACCGGGGTCACGCTGCCTATATTACGTTGGTGGGACTACCTCCTAAGGTACAGCACTTCCAGCTAAATACACAACCCTTAGTTGGCGGTCTTTGTCTTTGTGAAAGCATGAGGTAGGAACTTGTTAGGACCAGAGCTATGTTGCGGGGATGCACGCTCCTTCACAGTTGTCGACTCACCAGCGCTTCCAAAAATGTGCTGATTTGTGATAATAAACTATTTTAACTATTTTAGCTTTTTCAACTGAGTTTATATGATTAAAAGCAACATTTCAACTATTTGCAAATACTGTAATAAGCTTATTGCTTTCATAATTCGCGTATTGCTTGCTCTCAACTTAATGTTCTCAATGCACGTCAACAGTTGTTAATTGAGAGCTTTTGATGCCAGTTACCATTTATTCATTAGTTCAATTGTACCCTATGCCCAGAGAGTCGAAAAAATTTCCTCAACGAAAAATTCCTAGACTGGTAATCGAACCCAGTCACCTCCAGCATGGTGTTGCTTTGTAGCCGCGCCTTTAGCGACAATTGATCACCATCTCCGAATTATAATTTTCATCGATAAGAACTACTGGAGAAACTTCAGAAGCAGTTTGGAGCTGCATTACCACTGATCTGGCAACACTACTGTGTTTCTTCCCAAAATGGTAAAGAACCAAACCAGTCAGGACCTGGTAGTTGAAGTTAAGCTACCTCAGTGCCCAGGGAAATTCATGAGTGTATATTAAGAATTCAAACTGGACTTTTAAATTAAATCACTAGAAATTATAAGAAAAATTAGTATTTTCCATTTATTTCCAACTACATTTGCTTATCTTGACAGATACGCGTATTTCGTCTACAATGTGTAGCATTCTTCAGTGTCTCGTACTAATCGTCGACCCAGTCGAGTTATTGGTACGAGATACTGAAAAGTCTGCACATTGGAGACGCAAAGGTAGTTGGAATTAGATGGAAAATACTAATTTTTCTTCTAATTTCTAGTTACAGGTATTCCACTAAACTGCTCAAACCCTCTGATTTGATTTCCTAATCAGAGTTTACATCCGCAACAGCTTCATTGAATTTCGTTACGTTCTGCACCGAACGATCTTTCAATTCAACTATTTTGCAAATAAAGTTTAAACCCGTATGATTCATTCATATGAAAAACTTCAAAATAACTTGCTACAATTCGCATTTTACATTTGTTATACATTTAATCTGTTATTTAAGTAATAGTTGATAGAGTTTAGAAACGGCCGCCATCACAGATTTGCTCCAGTTGTTCATATTTTTGAAAGCAGAAATCTTTCAAAAATATTATAATGAAAACTTGACTCTGTAAAGTTGATTCGATTGAGCCTGTTCAAATAAATAAAATCGTTAAAAAATATACGTTTATCTATCACAGATAAGCAAAATTTGAATGATATCCAGTGGTAGTTAGAATTCCTTCTCTTTATCTGTCTAAAATTTTAGAATAAATATTCCTCTGTAAACGCTCAGATTCATCAGGATTCTCAAGAAAAAATCCATCGCATTGCATAACCGCAAACTGAAATGACTGAACCGATGCAACCGAAAACAACAACGCGGTGCAGCAATAGTAAAATGTGGCACTGCAACATTCGCTTGCTTTGTACAGTCAACTCTTCCTACCTCGAATAAACCTCGGAAAAGTAAAAGGTGGTCTTCACTGTTGTAGACCGTATTACCATCTCATGTCAACGAAGAGATCGTGTCAATGCGAGTTACCTGTATATATTTACAATCAACCAAATAAGCACAGGTCGACAGTAAAAGGCTCACCGCGATGGAAGCGATTGGCGAATGTTTTGCGTCGGTTGGCACGAAAACAACAAAACTGGACGGCCTTGCTATGATTCCGGGGATTGCCACTCCGGCGGTTGTGGTTCTCATGAATGACAGAGTCGCTGCCTACTACGACTGCACCACCAACCAGCGAACCAGATGCTCCTCAATGCGGGGAATGTCCGGATGTGAAGTCAACGGTCTAATTCCATTAAAAATACCAGTTTGACAACAATGAAATAGGAGAAAAGTCGTTTTCCGATTATAAATTGCCAATACATAGTCGTAAAATAAACGGCGATTGAATTTGGGTACGTGTATTCGCAGTCGATAGCATCATCGTCACTGTATTGATTTCCGAAAAAATAAAAATGGTGCCATACACCTTGTATGTAAATCAGCGAGCAGTAAATATGAATAAAATGAATATAAATAACGATTTGACACTTTCGCCCACCGATGCTCTAGGCAAAACGAACGAATACGGTCCATACTTACGGTGGAGAAAGTGGACAGCGGCGTTGGAAAAAAAAAAATAACAGAATTTGGTGCGAAATTGACAAACTGGAAAACACGACATTGATTTATTTGCACTGACACGTACGGCCTGCTTGGATTGGCTTTTATCTACCGTTAGGGAGTTCACTATATTTTGTTTTTGCAATCAGTTCATTTGAATGGACTTGACAGGTTCTTTTACGATTCTGAATGATATATGTCAACGACGAAATGAAATTCCATTTCGCTTGCCATGAGCAATGACGGAGTTTGATGTTCAGATGACTCAATTCGGCACCTTTGTAAGAAATCACCTACTTCCCACGAACACCAAATCCGCATACATCCGTTTCGCCCCAATAAACTTAAGCCATCATCGCTCAATTTCATTCGTTAATTTCCGATTTTATTATTAAATCGCCTATGTGACCTCACACGGAGACGTGCTCGATTGCCTTGGCCGCGGAAAGGAACTTCCTGAAGTTCACGACATTCGTGTGTGTGTGTGACCGCTCCTCAAGCCGACCAATCGATCAACCAACCAGCCAACCCCGACAGAGGTCATCAGGCCAAACAAAAGCAAACCGAAACTTTTCGGAGCCGGCCTGAACAATGCACAGCCAGCGAGAGAGAGAGGGCGCAAACCACAAAACCGGCAAAAGCGTGCACGTGAGCTTGAAGGCATTTCTGCACTGGACCGCATCTCCGCGGGCTCCGGTGTCAGGAGAGGCGAGGTGCATTTCTTGAATTCCTCTGTCCGATGTCGTCCTCAGCCAAAACGGGCAACAATCGGACGATCGTTTTGGTGCATTAATTCGAAACCGACTGCACGAATGCCGTGAATGTGGTGGCCGGGTGTTTTGTTTATGTGTCCAATTCCAACGCAATGCCAAGGTAGGTATATGCAGAAGGAAGCGACTAGAGAGAGAGCAATACAATTTTGAAACTAAAACAACCGTCATCGATCAAGTTCACTCATATTTTGTTAAGGATTTTGGTGTGTGTCGAGTGGGATTTGGTAAGTCCGTAGTCCGATAATGAGCTCAAGACACTTAAGATAGCTCATTAGCTTGAAATTGGTTCAAGTTTCGGCAAGCGGTGAATGGACAGGATAGAGTCGAAACGGTAGACAAGGTGACATGAATGTAAATGAACTCACGTTGCTAATCCAGTTCGGGTTGATTATCAAAAATTAAGAAGTAACTCATGCATTGGCGAACGGGGCTTGAAAATGGAACGCATTGAAAAACGGGTATTTTTTTTTAAAGCAGAATTAAGGGGTGTTCCGATCAAAATTTGGTCAAACAGTAATGTGTGTAAGTCGATCAAAGTTTTTATTAATAAGTCAAATTCATTTTCGTTTTCAAGTTCAGTTAGGAGAAATTTTCAGCTAAGCATCCTTTTTACCGAATGCGAATTGCTGGGTCTTTCGTTTAACACCTGCCATAAGATTTTGTCCAGTCTCCTTGTCCACTTTGTTCGCCGCAGAACGCCAGTTTGTCTTGAACTGTTTCTCGATCACAACAGCTTTTTGAGTCTTCTGAAGGTTCCTCTTGACGATGGCCCAAAATTGTTCGATTAGGTTCATGTCTGGCGTGTTGGGAGGGTTCTTGTTATTGCGCACCACTTGAACGTTGTTGGCAGCATACTACTCCATGGCCTTTATTCCGTAATGGTAAGATGCCAAATCCGGCCATAATAGAACGGAACAATTGTGTCGCTTCAGGAAAGGCAGTAGACGTTTTTGTAGCCACTCGCTCAGATAAATTTCCTGGTTGACAGTTCCGGTCGCAATATAAACGTTGCTCTTCAAGCCACAGGTACAGATGGCCTGCCACACCAGGGATGCCAGACATTTTTTTTCAAATGTCTGTGATAAAAATTTGAAATGTCTGGGAATGTCTATAAAAATCTGTATTTTTTTTAGAAAATTGGACTTCTTGCATGAAAAAGACGTAATAAGAGAGCGAGTTACGTCATTTTCGCTATTTGTGTGATTATGTAAACATGTCTACATCTATTTCTTGGATTGTATGCAACCTTACACTATTGTTTCAAATTTTTAAAGTGACACTGAAGCTTGAAGCATTCGCCTAGATGACACAATTTTCTATAAAAAAATTTTCCTGTAACTTTCTTTCCAGTTTTGTATTTAAAAATCACAATTTAGTTTTTATTTAATAACTTCAACAATTTTTTTTTATTGAACAATAACCATTGAATTACAATGAATAACAGAGTCAATCTTCCGTACCATAAATTCTAAAGTTATATTCAAATTTTTGGTCATATGCATAATTTTTGTATAGACTGCTTTTTTGGTTAGTCAGTGATCATCTCTTGAATTTCAGGGAAACTCTCTCCTGATCTTCTGCAAGGCTTCTTGCTAAAATGCTGGGAAGTTTCCTCCTGAAATTCAGGCAAAATTCTTCATGAACTTCTTGGCAGTCGCTTCTTATATTGTTCGAAATTCACATTTAAGAACCCAACCTTACCTTCCAGAAACATTTGGTAAGTTTTTTTCTGAACATAGTTACTTTCCAAACTTCTGATAAGTCCCATCCTGACGTACTAGGAAAGTTTCTGCAAAATTTTGAAAGATATTCTTAAGTTGTTAGAAGTTTCTTCCTGAACATCTGAGAAGTTCTTTTCTAAACTGCCGAAAAAATCTCTTCTGAACTTTGGGGAAGTATTCTCCTGAACTTTGGGGAAGTTTGTTCTAGAATTTCTGAGAAATTCCTGCTTGAACTACTAGAAAGTTCCGCCTTTACTTCTGAAAAGTTTCTTCCTGATTTTATCAAAAATATCTGCCATAATTTCTGGGATTTCGTGAACTTCGAGAAGTTCTCATGCTGAAAAGTTGGAATGTTTGATTCGGAACTTTAGGGAAGCACTCTAGCACTTTTGGGTAGTTCCAACTAAACTTTTGATCTCTTCGCAACTTCTGAGAAGTACTCTTGTGAACATCTGAGGAGTTTTTTACTGATTTTTTTGAAAAATTCCTTTTTGACCCTACAGGCAGTGCCCTCTCTGGTATGTTTGTGCCTGAAATTTCGGGAAGTTTTTTTCCTGAGCTTATTCTTTCCAAACTTTTGATTGGTCCCATCCAGGAGCTTGCGAGGCTCAAGTTGTTCCTTAAAATTGTTCTTGAAGTTTCTTCCTGGACTTCTGAGAAGTCCTCTTCTGAACTTTTGGGAAGTTTTCTTTAGAATTTTGGGGAAGTTTGTTCGGGAAATTCATGTTCAAATAAGAAGGAAGTGGGGAAATGCTTCTTGAAAGTTTCATAATTTTCTCTCTAAAGAATTTTGAGAAACCCTTATTCTGAAATTTTAAAATGTTCCCCTCTGAGCTTTGAAAAAGCTGCCTAGCACTTCTGAGAAGTTCCTACTAACCTTTCGAGAAGTTTCTTCCGGAACTTCTGGGAATTTATTTCCTGAACTTGAGAACAGCTCTTTCCTCAACTTCTATGACGCATAGAGAAATTATAGGTAGTGCCTTTCCTGGTTAGCTCTCGTCTGAAATTTGGGGAAGTTTTTTATCTGAACTTCTGGAAAGTTCAATCTTGAATTTCTGGGAAGAACTTCAAAACCTCTGCAAAATTCCAAACTTCAGAGAAGTCCTCTCCCCTACACTTCTTCGAGATTTTTACAGACATTGATATCAATTAGTGAGATGAAAATGAAAAATGCTTTCCATATAAAGGTGGCATGTTTTGTTTAAAAAGTATTTCAGAAAACTGTTGCGTCGTATTCATTAAACTACCTATTTTTGGAATTTCGTATCTTATCACGAAGTTAAGTGTAGTATTAATACTGTATACTTCATGTCAGCTGTCATTAATGTTTTTATTGTTTGGCTGTATCGGAATTGATATTATTTTTTGAACCCTCAAGCTTTGTTTAAGTTTTAGACGTTTAGAGAAGAATTCGAGGAATGCTTTTATAAATTGACGCTTTAAACATAGAAACAAATTAATAAAAATTTGCAGAAGAATCAATGAGTTTGCAAAACTTTTATAATACTTCGTATGATTCTTTTCTTTTTTGGAAAACTAGGAAACTTGTTAACACAAAAAAAAACTTCAAATCTTTTATCTACTGGGAAATTCCATAGAAATTCAGAAAACTTATCAGATAATCAAGAATTGAAGGTTTTGCTTCCACTTTTCTTGAAGTGATGCTGTAGATTCTTTGCTGAAATTCAACGACTATTTTCTTTGTAAATCAGGATTGTGTGCCTCTTGACATCTGTTGACACGTTTGTCCTGCATTTTTGGGAGTTTATTGAATTTTACAAGTTAATTACTAAATAACATTATTCAATATATCAAGCTGAACTTAGGACTCACTGAGAATTGTTTTGTTTCCGATCATAACGTAATTAAAGTTACTAAACAAAAGTTAAGGTATGCGAAAAAACGTCAATATGTATCAAGTCAAACTTGGAAAAACTTTGATGATTATATAAGAATTCAAAAAGAAAATTGAATACGAACGCATAGTTACTGGAAGGTTTTGTAAATTAGCTTAAATTAAGCATGGAATGGTCCTAAACTTTCAAAAACTTTTAAAAAGTCTTCTAACCAGTTCTGAGAATTGGAACAAAACAAAAAAAATATGTTTCAAGGCATTAGTACATTACATATTTTAAAAATAATCAGATAACGTATGCATCAGAAAAAAATTAGCCAATTTCGAGTCGGCGATGCAAAGAAAACCTACAACAGATAATTCAATAGACCAAAGTTTCCTTAACCTATGTTTATTGAGCTTTCTAACAAAAAAATACAAATATGGATTTCGGCAGCTTTTATTGGTCTGGCTTTTTCGTTTTATCCACGAAATTATTGGGGTGAGATCCTTCAGTTTGAGGTTCGACCAAACATTTTCTATTCAGTCTTCAAGCCAACGTTCTTGACATAATGGTCCACCCTAAAGACCACACTCTCCTTCGTGAGGTACTTCTTAGTCAAGAAAGAAAAGCTACTTGCATATTCCATTCTTGCTGATCGACAGTCACAGAAATACTTTATTCGGGAACTTTGAATAGAATATATGTTTGACGTCAACGCTTACCTCCTTAGTGGGGGACGTGAAGTATCCAATCGTTGCCGTCTAGCGTGAGTAGGTCTCGCCATCCATTATGAAAACGACATCGCACTTTGCCGAAAAGATGTTTTTCACCAGCTCCTTCAGCCGCTCTATTTATGTGATTGATAACGTTGTCAATTTAGTTCAGCATCTAACTGGGTTGCTACGATTGGCGGAAATCAGTCCTTTTTAAAAGCATACGTTAATTACTACATAACACCACAGAGAACAGACATCCAGGCTCGAACTATTTTTATCCAATTTACTGTGTAAATTTTTAAAAGCAAACCGTTGGAAAAACAACGCCGCCTAGTCTAGGTTTCACCAAACTTAAATTGACAGACTATCAAAACTCGAGGCGGGCAAGTGGCGCCATCAACACACGATTCACCAAACCTAACGAAAATGAGCTGTAATTTTAAAATAGCCGTTACAGAAATTTACACATGAAGGGTACTCCAGCTTGGATGTCTGTTCTCTGCGATAACACGAAGGACCTCAAGAATATGTAAATTTGAAAAGATTAAGACTCCAAACATAAAAAAGATTCTCCAGAATTTTGTGGCAGTTGTAAAACAAAAGTAAACGAATAAGACTCTCCGAAAACTTTGTATTAGAGAGTATGAGTTCACATATTGTAGCGAAATAGTTCTTCCTCACCTTGCTGTTAAATAAAATACTTGCCCCACCTATATCTTTACGTAAATTACAAAATGCTCAGTACAGTAAAATACAGACATTTTTCAATAGAAGAATCCAAGTTGAAAAAGAAGAAGACACCGAGTGGTGATAAATCTGACAGCTCTCATGTTAACGTATTAAAATGCTTCTAATAAATTCAAATGAAATTTTAATTAAAAGCTGTTTGTTGTATGATGTAAGAAAATCCTAAACTGCAGAATTGGGGTATTATTTTGATTTATTTTTTATTTTCCTGAAAATGTCTCTATTGAGTAGTTTTGATTTTTCTTACATCATACAACAAACCGCTTTTAGTTAGAATTTCATATGAATTTTCTAGAAGCATTTTAAAAGTTTCTGTCCTATACTTTAACATGGAGCTGTCAGATTTATCACCACTCGGTGTCTCTTTTTTCAACCTGGATTCTTCCATGTTCCTGACGGACATTTCTGAAAACTATCTGGTATCCCTGACTATGAGCCATGTTTTTCAACCGGCCTGTGAGAATGAGTGAGACAACACCAAAACACGGCTCACAGTAAAAGTCAAAAAGACAAAACTATTATAGCAGCGTGCACCGGCTGATGGGTCAAGACAGTGATGCCAGTTATGTTTGGAGAACAAATCTAGCATTGCACTTGAAAATGGCATATCCTTGTTGAGCGGATCTCTTCATCAACTTTCTCTTTGGTTTCAATTTCATCTTTAAGGAAGGTATCGGCATAAAAGTAAAGAGGTTATGGAATCTTGTCAAATATTACCAAGCGGAATTTTGACAACCAATCTGTATGGAACGGAATGTCACCTTCACTTACGGAATAATCGAGCGGAACATTTTTCCTGAAGTAAAGTGACAACTCCCATTAGTTTGCGAGGAAACCTTACAATTTCTCACTGCTGTAGAAATTTCTTTTCGGTTCTTTACTTTTGCGTTTCAGTAAATGGAATTAAACATGAGTTTGGGATAGAAAAAGAAATTTATTTCGAGACACGATACCGACCTTTAATCAACAACGCGCACCTAAATAAAAAATCACATAATCAGTGGAAAATATTCACTAAAATTTCACTTATCGTTCATGTGTTTTAGGAAGTGGAAAATGCTTCGCAAAATCAATTGAATCTTATGTGTCAAATGAAATATAAATGCTATACAGAATTTCTTTTTTATTTGATGTCCAAGTAAAAATCACTTATTTTTACAAAAGCAGTATTGCATATATAAATAGTTATTTAGAATGTTACTGAATACGACGTTCACACTACGCTTTTTATCACGTGGTACAGTAGTTGATATCGATACACTGAGGAACAAAATTGGTAAACGCAAATATATTCTAGTTTCATTTAACCGGAATTTCACGTTGAATTGGAGCACAAACATCATATAGTTTGATTTGACTACCTACGATGGTTAGTAAATTGTTGAGTAAATTGCTTCTGGAACCAAGCAGTTAAGTTCTACTGACATCAGTTTGAATTTACCATTATGTTGGTTGTTTCAAACAATATTTTTTATGATTTAAACTGAATGACTGTTTGTTACAAACAAACAATATGGTTGAAACAACAAACATTTCCGTTTTCAATCACATATATTTCTGCAGTAATTTCAATAATTTTTATTTGACTAAAATGCCAAAAATCATGGGGAATGTGCACTATTTACATTTATAAATTTCTCTCAGGCTAATAGTACCTACACTATACAGCTTATATTACGTGATATAGAGTATCTTGATATCCAATCACATGTACATTATTTTCAGGGAAAACTAGATGTATAGCTGCTGATATCAAGATACTCTATATCAAGTAATATACAGTAGTGTGAACGTACTATAAGAGAAATCTACAGATATTAATGCGAACTTTTCAGCCATTTTCATTTCCTTTAGTAAAGTATCAAATTTTCACGGGATGAAAACTTTTGCGAAAATACACAATTCCGTTTTGTTGAGTGACAAGCGGCAGAGCAGGCAGCGGGACCGCGAGGCGGAAAATTATATGTGTGTGTGTACGTTTGCAATCAATCTCCCACTGACCGGCAGTGCTTTTATGGAAGAAACTTGTCTGCATTTCTTCAGTAATTTATATGTAATCACTATGTGCAAACATTTTAGTCCGGAGATTGAAGGTGCCAGCTCTATTGAAAATCTAACGACCCATTTCAAGAATGCCTGTTCATACACGTACTATCTCTGAGGTCATCTTCATATACAATAAGCCCGGCATGAAAAATCTTCACATGTCAAATGGATATGTTAAGAGTTTCACACTTCAGAATCAAAAATGAACATTCTTGATCCTGGCGTGTATATAGTTAAGGTATATTTTTGATAATATGAAACGACCTCACCAATGTTCTATTGCTGGAAAGCTCGTCCGGATGCAAGAGCGAGACACTAAAAACATAAACTGGGAAAAAACAACGAACACATCCATCTCGAGAAACACGACCATAACACACTATGAGAGGGATTCCATTCACAACATCCTACGTAAGCACTCGGAGAAACAATAATCTCACCATTTACTTTAGTTGAATTAAGGAATATTATTTTAATTTTATTTCCGCGAAAACGGCGCAGCAAAGCAAAACACGTCATTTCCAAAGCACGGCTTGCTGCGATCACCGCGAGGCGGAAAATTAAATAACCCAAAAATATTTTGTTTCAAACTAAAGTATCAGTGATTTTTTCTCCAAACGAATTATCAGTCTGATTTAATCGCCGCTTTGGTTGAATCAATCTAAAATTTTAATTTGTTTCACTGAGTCAACGCAACCTGTGCTTTGGTAATAATAAATCTCTTTCAAAGTGGAAATAACCAAAATATTAGTTTAGAACAACCAAATTGTGTGTTGTATTGTGGTAATCTTTTTGGGTACAAACAACCGACCTGTCTGTTTGTTTCAAAACAAACTCGTTAGATTAAAACAACAAAACGGATTTTAAAGCAACGGATGTCAACAAACAAGTTAGTTGTTCCAAACGGGACTTTTTTTTCTCCGTGTATCAAGTGAGGTGTTCAAACTACTCTGACATGATATTGTTTGAACGCAGCCAGACGTTCGACTTCATCTCATTCACTTGTGTAAAAACATGGCTGCGCTCAAGATATAAAGTAGCAATAACCTAATAGATGTCGCCATATATTTGTTTTCATTGGTAAGGCAAAAATGGGTTGCCAATCAAAATATCAGTTTTAATGTACCAATCAGTTGACTAGGCAGCGCCACTGTGCAAGATGATTCCAACGTAATTAGATTTGAAATTATACACAACAAATTTGAATTGTTTTGTTTGATCTTGAACGTCTGCCTGCGGTTTGACGTTTGTATGAGTAACGAAGAAGAAAATAGAAAACAAACTAAGAAACTGATGTTTTTTTCATCTAGTAGACAAAAAGATCTGAGTGAAAGAGTTTTAATATACCATTTGTTTCTATAATTCATTTTAATATATTTCAATTTCATGAAAGTTGCTATGACCAATGTATATGCTATATATGCAGCTTAACTAGTTACCATCAAAATCCACTGTGTTCGACGGTGGGTTCCATCGGGATCAAACTTCACACTTTTGTGATAACCAGCAGCTTTTTATATGTGCATTGATTTCCGCTTTTAACGTAGGATTACGTTTCTCTTTACCGAGTGTCATTTGAAAAAATTACAAAATGACCGAGTGTCATTTAAATATACCGAGTGTGATTTAAAAAAATTACAAAATGAGAGCGTTACGCAAAAGTGAAAGATTTTTGAACGCTAATAACCCTCGTTTGACTGAACAAAATGACTTCATTCAGACACCATTTGATTTGAAAAACTAGCAATTGTTTTGGATTAAAATTTTAATTATGTGCTATCTCGAGTGCTAATGGTATAAATTGTTGTTTTTATGCAAAAATGACATTCTTTTGCTCCTTAAAAATCAGCATATGAACAGATTGCAAATAAGGTTTCCCTTTCCGGGTCCTCAAAAACGGGTAACAAATGGTTCTTTTGTCTTCCTCTTTTATATCATCAGGTTTCATTCCATGTTTTATACAGCCATAGCTCCGCTCAGCTGCAACATTATTTGCTTTGTTGCCGCTGCCTGGTTTCAAAGCAGGGTCAAAGCAAAATAATAAAAACATTTTAATATTAACCAACCATATGTATTATAGGGTCCTACGTGAACCTTGTGGTTATATCAACAATCAATATGCAACTAGCGATTTGAAATTGATTCACTGTTGTAGAACCCGTTGGTCCGAAGTACACCTTGAAACCACCAAGTAACCCCAAGCATTATATTATTGCACTTATTCAACCCAAAATTAACATCGGTAATGCGGGATCGCATCACTTCAACAGTTGTCAAGTAATGAAGCGTTAGATTAGCTTAAGAATGTAGTGATGCATTACCAATTCAATAATGCTACTTTAGCAATGTCTTATGGCATTACAAAAGATATAGCATTGATTCGATCTTAGTGGGGCCCTTTTCAGCTTTAATCCAACTTTAATGATGCACTAGACGTTATACATATGCCCTATATATGCATGCTATTACAGCCTCGTGGTTTCTTGGGCAGCACATTGCTATACATATTTGCGCCTTTGTTTTGATTTGCTTTGTTATTTTGACAAAATATTTTGAGAGTGTGTTCGTGTGAGTTCATTATTAACGGCGCATCATTAAGATTGGGACCGAGCTTCGGACCGATGTGGTAGTACTGACTAAGTCAAGAAAAAAAACGTTTTTGTATGGGACCTACTGGTCTTAGAGTTAGTCTATGATAATACTTTCTGGTTGGTTTACAAACTCAATTTTTTTAAAGACATCTATCAAATTTTACCGAATTCTTAACAACTGGCCGTTTGGTAATCCGATCTAAAGGATTTCGGTAACATTTTACCGAAATCTGGTAATTTGTTTACATATAACTGTAAAATTTCACCGAAATCCGTTAAATCGGATTAACGAACGTTCAGCTGTTGAGAATTCGGTAAAATTTTACAGATATATGTAAACAAAATCTAATTGTGTACCTCTAAACCACTAAAATTAGGTTGATTGTAATTAAATAAACGAACATTTTTTGTGAATTTCGATATCAATCAAAATTTAAAGCAGTTTTTAATTGTTTTCACAAGGCAATGGATACTAGCATAGACTTACTCTAGGTTGATACTAGGCTGTACCCCAATTCGTGAATTAATTTTAATTTTCACTTAAACTTGATAGATAGAATATAATCGAATTTTGCTATTAGAGCTGACTTATTTCTGACAGACGGGAACTCAATTTTGACTGCCCGGATAAAAATAACCATTCAATTACTATACAATAATAAAAACTAACATTGAAATCTATTTCCGACCATGAGTCGTATTGTTCATAAATCAGATAAATGAAAAATGCATATTGTCATTGCAATAGATTAACAATTTACTCTTTATTCTAGGAATTTCAACAATTGAGAAACAATACAATTATTACTAATTTACTCAAATTTGTTCGGAAAATCATGATTTTTTCTACAGGTAAGATACATAACATCCCCCCTTTTCTATTGTCGATGTCTTTATTTACATTAGATTCTAATGTGGTAACAATAACTCCTATTGTCATTTTATCGTTGTGAACAATACTATTAATTGTACATATTATAAATTCTGTTGTATGGTTACAATATATTCAATTGTAAGTCTATGAGATTTTTTTATGACATGACATCTTAACGAAAAATTGTTGATCTATTAATCGATTATTTTTCATCGGTCAAGTTTAATTCCAATTAGAATTAATTCGCGAATTGGTACACTTCCTACGAAACAAAATATTGAATGATAAAATTCCTATTTCTTTTCCGGGTGATTTGATGATGAAAATAATTGAATCAAAAACGTTGGACGCCATGTTGAATCTAAGATATGGAGGCAGATTGCAAATTAATTAATTAATTTTAATATAACTAAAACTTAACAGATGGAAAATAATCGATTAATCGATCAAAATCCCTTCGTGATTGATCAACAAACTTTGGATAAGAAGTCTGTCAAAATTGAGTTCCCGTCTGTAAGAAATAAATCAGCTCGAGGAGCAGACTTAATCAATTATTTTCAATCCTTCATATTTAGGTGAGAATTAAAAATTAATTTGTGAATTGGACTTTACTAACCCTCCCTTTTTCTCTAATTCAACCTACTAGCATCACTGCAGCACTTGTGGCGAAACCGCGAAATTGGCAAAACCGGCAAAACACGATGTCAGATTTATTGCGCTGGCTGATGTATAACATCATAATGGAAATATTCCACTCATACATACTTATCGATTTTCGCCCGTTCGTTCGAATGAAGGACCGGCCGCACTTCATTAATCGTTTTCAGTTCGATTTATTAGTATTGTCTTTCTTCATCAACATCTGCCCGGGCCCGGCCCGACCCGACGACACACCACATCAGATCTATGTTGCGGAACCGAGCCGGGTTTCAAAATACCACTGACCGAAGCATAATAATGTGAACGGGTCTTGACATCTATTCTTCCGTATCAACATGTTTTGATAACAACTTCCTCTTCTATGAGTTTATTTTCCCCGTCTCGAAGAAAACTACGTACAACCTTTCTTTTGCAACGCATTGCGGTGAAAATGTTGGTGACGGGAGAGCAATACATCGTTGAGCGGCAACCGCGGGCGAATATTGTGTCAATGAAGACGAGACTCACAACGGGAGAATTTTGAATGTTTACGTAATTTAAGAATACATTTGAATTTAGAGACGAATAGGTTGCTCAGAGCAATATGTGGTCAAATTTATCCGAATATGATTTAAATATCAGGACGCATTTTTATTATTTCCAAGCGATTCGCTAAGTTGGAGAAGCATTAATGCAAATGAAATATAAACATATTATCTCCCACTGTGCGGCGTCGTATCTGTACGCATTAGTAGTGGTAACAGCGTCGAAATGTGCGCCCATTCGCTTTGCCTCATGGCGTGGAGAGTGCCAATGAATAATAAGCCGGTAGGTAAGCCGACGAAGGACGGATGTTTTGTGTTGATCGATATCAATAAAGTAAATTATCTGAAATTGATCGAACTAGAATGGACAACGTCAATGCGACATGTTAACCACAATAACAACGGGTGTTTGGCACTGTTTCGAAGCTCTTCCCGTCGAAAATACGGGTACAAGCGAGACTCCACACCGAGTGACATCATACCAACAGGTGTTTGTTTATACCACACCAGTGTACAGTCGGCCTACCTATCGACTCCAGTATTTTTACCCAGCATTCGCGCACCATTTTGAACGCAGCACAGAAGGAACCAGCAACACGGCCACTCATACCTGACAGCACATGTAACTGAATCCAGCGC
>JASCZW010014632.1:0-22433 GCA_034211315.2 Aedes japonicus
GCGTTGTAAAAGAATGTGTGGTTGATCGAGTATTACCTTTCAATTTCAGCTACTTCTATACATTTTTTACAGCCTGCAGAACATTATTGGAACTATCAATATTTTCTCTTCATATCTTTCGTAATAGCAAATTTACTGTCCACTACTAGAGCCTAATGGTGATGAGAAAATATATTCTTCTTAACATCTTCAAACATAAAACAGTTATCTTTCAACGCTAACCTTATTAGTTTGAAGGGATATCTAGTCTTCTATCGACTAAAGCCAAGTTTTTTAGCATAAAAACGCACTAAAACTTAGTTTTGAACAGTTTTCTTTCAGAGGCACGCGGAGTTTATTTAATAAATCAATGATTGGTTTTGGCTATATCTCATGTGAAACGGTAGTCGATTAGTCACTGCACCCGGAAAAATCGTTCACTGTGTCGTTTATCACGGGGAATAGAATGTCGGAAAACACATATTTCTCGCTAAAAGCATGCACAATTGATGGAAATCGACTGATCTAGATCAGCGAATGGCTGAATGTTTTCCGACAGTCTACAGTGTGTTTGCTAACCTATATCAAACAAACCACCAGACGGAAATCCTAATGTGTATTGCTTACTGTACATGCCCTGTAATAAGAACGTTTCGTTGGAAGGAGATTCTCTATCCTTTTCGTGAGTTTCGTGTAAGTGCTTCTGCTTACGGGTCTAAATTCCCGTTTTTGACCCTTCATACAACGGAAATGTGAGGATTACATGTATGTACAGTTTGATCTTGCCATTGGGAGGAACTGTACGCCATGGCAAGTCCTGCACTGGTGCTGGCTTCCTAACCCTAACACTTGTTGCTATTTGGTTGAGATAACACACCAATGTCAGCCAGAGATCACTGTCCCCACTCTTCGACTTCGAAGTATTCCCGGGGCACACGTGGCCGGAAGAAGGACGCGAGCGACATCTAAACGCTGCCAGCCAAGCCATCCATTACACCGCGTCATCGAGCAACATTGTTCGGAGGACTCTGAACGCAAGCGCCACGTTCTCGCACAAGCCCACGTTTCCTGTGGAGGAACCCATTCAGCAACCCCGAGTTCACACCAGCGATCGTTTCTGTACCGAAGAAGTGCATAGCAGCTTCTATACCGCTTGGTTCCCCACCCACCTACACGTAAACCTTAGGTAGTGCCAGGAAAGCATGCTAACCATTGTGTATGTCCGTGCGCACGAGACGAACGGCACAATTTGCCATTGAAGTCTCACCGAAAAATAAATGAAGTAATCATCTGAACACCGAAGCACAAAAGAAGACCGGAGAAGAAAACTATAGCTAGAAAGGGGGACGAGAGTAAGGAAAGTGAAAGGAAATAGACAGGCAAAAATCCATGTGTCGAAAGTGAATAGAGAGTTTAATAGCATGTCCTGAAAGTTATCTGTAGTTCTCAACAGAGTGGTGTCATGGTATAGTAGTTAGAGTCTTGTGAGGGGTTTTTCTGTAGTTCGCGTTCTTGTCTTTATTTTGAGTTTGTGCCGTAAATCGACCTTCTCGCTCGACCTGTGATGATAAACCCCCTCCCCCCCCCCCCCCCCTCGTTACCGTTGGCTCTAACGGGGTGTAGCAATTGTGGGTTGAGACTTTGTTGGTATTGTCGGCCATTAGCCTCTACAGAGAAATACAGCGGTCGATTTAAACGACGCCAGTCAGCTTCCTTCCCGAGTACGGGAAACTTGACCCCATTCCCCTGAATGGTCTTAGGCTGAGCAAACCTGCAATCTGGTGGGTTGTCTCCTTTTAGCAGTGACGCTTAAGCCACCCATTCACAAAAGGAAAGCTCGACAGGCAGGTGGGTTACATGTTGCTTTTCACACACTGAAAATTCATTTTCGTAAATTAGCTTTCACTCGTTTCGTAAACATGGATTTTGTACATAGAACAAATGTCTCGGAAACTGTACGAAACATTCATGATGCTTGTCATCTAACAAAATGCTATCATTACACTTTTTTGTACAGTGCACAAAATGAATTTCGTAAATCGCTGCTTCCATTCGATCGTACTCATAAATGTTGGTGTTGGCTGCTGGGATGCCGGGAATCAATAATTTATCCCAAAATAAACATGCAAGCGCTGTCGATTGTTAGAACCTCATGCACAATAATCAGGTAGCTTCTCACGAGTCAATATGGTTTAGTGTGATCAATCACGGACTCAACAACAGCTCTTCCTATAAATATAGAATTGAATCCCATGTCAGAAACATTAAAAAACAAAACGCTAAACAACTCTACTCATGGTTGCGCTTACTCGTAGCTCTTTGTATTGTTTTCGTAGAATGAACGAATGTTCTTTCTGTGTCAACAAATGCTTCGTGTTTTTGACAGTTGTGCGGGTGGTATTAAATACGAAGGTTCACCTTGAGTGTGTGATCGGTAAGGCAACCAGTGCTTTCTGTATTTGCTCAAAAACATTTGGCAGAAAATGGGGTCTAAGACCAAAAATGATAATGTGGATTTATACATCCATAATACGCCCAAAAGTAACGTATGCTTTCCTTGTGTGGTGACCAAAAACAAAAGAGGCTACTGCACAGAAAAAGCCTACAAAACTTCAACGGCTAGTGTCCATTGCTATAACGGGAGCGATGCGCAGCACTCCATCAAATGCGTTGAATGCAATGCTAAATCTGCTGCCTTTGCACGAATACGTGCAACTAGAAGCGGAAAAGAGTATGCTTAGACTTAAACGGTTGAAAACTTTCATGTCTGGTGACTTAGTCGGTCACCTGAGCATTTCACAAAGCTTTCAAAAATGGGCCAGTGATGTATATGATTGGAGACTGGATGAAACCTGTGGAAAACCATGACATCCCTTACAAGATATGTGAAACGTCACGTATAGATTGGGAAGTCGGAGGTCCCACTGTTCGTCATGGCTCCATAAAATTCTTCATAGATGGCTCAAAAATTGGAACAAAAACGGGATCAGGAATCTTCGGCCCTGGGGTAAAAATCTCAGTGGCGATGGGAAACTATCCAACGGTTTTCCAAGCGGAGATCTTTGCTATAATAAAATATGTTAACGTTTGTCTGAAGAGAAAATATAAATATGCAAATATTTATATTTTTACAGACAGCCAAGCGGCACTCAAAGCCTTAAATAATTATAAGTGTACATCCAAACTTGTCTGGGAATGCATTCTTTCATTGCGAAAGGTGTGCCAAGAGAACTCGGTAAATTTATTCTGGGTTCCGGGACACTGTGGCATTGAAGGCAATGAAAGGGCAGACGAACTTGCTAAACAAGGTTCAAATGCACAGTTTATTGGCCCAGAACCATTCTGCGGTATATCATACTGTGCCATAAAAAATGGAATTAAAATCTTGGGAAGAGCAAAGGGTGATGACCAATTGGTTGGTCACCACAAAGTGTTCACAAGCGAAAAGGTTTATAATTCCAAATGTTACAATTAGTAAAAAGCTTCTGGAGCTCAATAAGAGAGATCTTTGTACATATACTGGCCTAGTAACCGGACATTGCCCGAGTAGATATCATTTGAAAAACATTGGCCAGGTTCAGAATGATATCTGTCGTTTCTGTAACATGGAACATGAAACCTCGGAACATCTGCTTTGCAGTTGTGATGCTGTGTACAAGAGCAGACTTAGATTTCTGTACAGTGGCTATATGCAACCTAAAGAAATTTGGACTGCAATTCCTGGGAAGGTGGTGGGTTTTATAAACTCAATTTTGCCTGACTGGGAGACGCGTCTTAGGCTGGTCACTTGACAAATGGTGATCTAACTTTAAGATGCGAATTGGTATAGTAAACAGGGGTATACCACAAATCGTAATATAAACGAAAATTAATTTTCAGTGCAGCAGTTAGGCCGCGGCTTCATGTTAATATTCATTCGTGATTGTAAAAATTACCTGATCCGAAACGTCTAGTAAAATACTATTTATTATGAAATTTAAGTGGTCGCTGATAAAGGATGGTGATCACGGTACGTGTTAAAAATTATTTTTAATATCCGGGTTTCTTTAGCATCAGGACACCATTATGTGCTATATTCACTCCGCATAGGAACTTACTAAACTGAAAATAAGGGTAGACAAAACTCCGTGCGAACCACCAGCTGAGCGCTAATGGCTAACACTGAAATCATGCCGGTTCGTCTCAAGAAAAACCCCACCATATAGTTTTGTGCATTTTACCATGTAAAACATAGAAACACCCCTCGTATTATCTTGTTGTGACATTTCTGTTTTCCGATAATCACATTGCTGTATACCCACAATCACATTACATGTTAATAAAAATACACGACACATACGGAAAATATACAATTTCAGCAACATTGTAACATACATGCATACTCATACATACAAGAGCAAGAACACTACAATCATAACAATTCCTGCTCAAAATCATCATAAAGTTATTGTTTGTTTTCAGTTAATGGCTACAAACCACCATCCAAGCCATTAGACCTAATCACATCTGGAACTTAATCATCGTAGGCTACTCCCAGGGACATCAAATGAAAACCCGATTCTTTTCAGGGCCACAAAACAACAAACAGTCCTTCTCAGTACCCCAAAATAGTTGAAGCGAGATTTTAAAAAATAATCGATTATACCGTATGCGTGATAATGCTTTCACCATCGTATAAACAAGGTCCCGTTTCATACGTGCATACAATGCCTTAGTTTTCTCACACATAAGTTATAATTCTTATCATAGTATGCTGCGAGTAAAAGAAGCCGATTTCCTTAGTTTGACTGTTGCACCATGACGGAGTGGCAGCTTACTCGTGATTTGTCCCACGTGCAAATGTCGCAAAAAAGATATGTCAATCACCGTGGAAGTGTCCCGGTGAACCGTGAAAATGGTCTTAGTTCGAGAAAAGAAAAGACAACTATCCGCGAAGGTGGCCACAGGTCGCCCGAGGTCAGCTCGGAATCCGAGGATTATCGCTGCCATTAAAAGAAAGTTTCGGGCGAATAGATCATTGCACCGGATGTATTAACCTCAATTTTTTGACAGTTCAGGAAGCTTGTTTATATGGTGTTAGAATTTGTACCGCTCGATCGAAAATTTTCATTGGCTTTTTCCGGATCCTGTACGATTAGATTCAGGAAATGATGTAAAAATAAGCACTAGAGTCTTTTTTTTCCTGATTTTACTTCAATCGTTAAGGAACGTCCATTAATTACGTCACGCAAAAAATAACATTTTTTTGTACGGACCTTTAAATTTTTTTGTATGGATCGTCACTGTCAAAACTGCATTGATGACGCCATCGTGAAATGATCTATCCAGTGGTTCCACGTGGAAAATGGCAAAGGAACACGGGATCAACGACTTTACGGCAGGAAAGATAAAAAAGAAGACTGCGGGGCATAGTCGGGGGCACGAAAAACCATAGTTACCAACTGCATCCGGGAGCTACGAGTCGAACGATGTAAGAAAATCTTGAACTTCCACAAGTGAAAAAATCCGCATATCCTGTTCAGAGCACAAACAACTTGTCTGAAGAAATCAACCTTCTCGTATGTGATGTGTATGTAAGTAAATAATTATTTCCTCCTAAATCCTCGATTTCGACTATGGTGCGCTGGTCAAGACTGTCTCTTTCAAAAAAGATTTTTCAAACGAAGTGAACTTCTCCCGGTTAGTAAACATTACAGCTCGAATTAATCTAACCCAAGGAACATTGTTGGTTTTATCATGGTTTTATAGCATTCTTGAAGTCTAATTCATGCTCTTCAGAACCCTTATAAAACCAAAATTGTTACTTGGGAATGCAATATTTCCCAATTATATTAATGCTCGATTTCTAGCTACTAAAACTTACATGCAGTATAAAATTAAATTGTTTTGAAACGCCACTCCAAACCATCGCATGCAAACGAAGGAAGAAAAACGCGAAGAAACCTACTTGGAACTTAAACCCACACGCAAGCAATTAAGAAATCATACTCACATCAAATCCGGACGAAAGTTGTGGATAATTGCACAGAAAGCGAGGCCGTCGCGCCAGGAGGTGCTCATGTTTGTGACTCGAACATCCTTATAGCCCTCGGTGACGCGGCGACACCATAGTTCTAGAGCCTTCGTACCACGGCGTTCTGACATGCTAAGTTATCTGCGGAGAGAGAAGGAAAACAAAACATAAATTAGTAGTGAATAAATCAACCAGTAGCCGATCTAAGCTTAACAATCACATCGATGTAACAAGTATCAGCGACATATTTGCATACAAGGTCGATCAGATACAAACTAGCCCATAAATCGCTACATGTTTATTGGTTTGCTGACTTTTGTGTACCCCTTCGACGAGTTCGGAGTGATTGTTTACACAAAAACTCGACTCGACTTAGGCATTATGATTGCTTGCTGCCCGGTATCTCACTAAGAGCGGAGTAACACATATCGGATTTCAGACAACTGCGCCTTGCGAGAACCGAACACAGCTGCCTGTTCTATTTGTGCGAGGAAAATCCTGTTGCATTTCAGTGATTTTGTTGTTGATTTGAATGTACAGCGAGACCAAGTCTGTTTTAGACAGTATTGATAGAATCGGAACCCTTTTTTATGGTCTTATATTGTTGATTGCTTATTCAATCTGATATATCAGCGCCTGTAAAATACTATTCATGAAAATGGACAAATGTAGCTCAAAACTAAAGACTTGAAAGCAACTGCAATATCCAGCATAGAAAAGCTTGTTGTAACAAGTTCGTGACTATTTGTTTACTTTTGATGCAGTGCTTAGCGGTTTCCCAAAATTGGAAATTTAGTCAGTTTTTGTTCTACGAACTTTTTACTTGTTCTGCGCATTGCAACAAAATGCTTCTCGCCTTTTTTCATATTTCATGTGAACATAATTTATATCTTACTTTTAAAGATTCAATGGTTAAAAAACGTAGAATGGTACTCACAAAAAGTTTAAAAAGTCCATTATTTGTTACTTTACAGTATTTTTATTAAAACTTCAAAGTTACAGCACTCGATGGTTACATTTCTCCAGTTCGAACGATAACTCGAAACTTCCTCTTGATGGAGCTTATCAGGAGCACAGTGGAAACAGAAACGGAATCAGCGTATTTCTTCCATTTTGCCCGCATTTGCTGAATGTCCTTGACTGCCCCGCCGCTTCGTCGAAGTCGCTGCTTTGAAATTGCCCAATATTTTCGATTAGTAAAAATTCCGGCTAATTCGGAAGATTCATTAGCTTGGGAAGAAAATCGATCTTGTTGGAAGCCTAACACTCCAGAACCACCTTGAAGTAGTTGCAGCTGGTCAAATCGGACCAAAAGATGACTTTGATCCCATGCTTGCGGATCAACGGCAATACACGTTTATTCAGGCATTCTTCGATGTAAACTTGGGATGTCATCGTCAAGGATGTGACGAATGGCTCCGTTTTCAGGCCACAACTGTAAATCGCTTGCCAAATCATGGCCTTCTACGTGAACTTGTCGGCAAACACGAGCTTGAATCTTCCCGGCACATCCCCCCCACGTCCTGTCGCGATGTAAAACTTTTGACTGGGAAGCTGCTTCCTGCTTCCGAGTTTGACGTCATCGAACAAAGGACAGCACTTGTTTTTCGTCAAAACTCGGTCGTACAAGAGGCTTGTACGCTTTTTGGCCACAGAATTCTGCTTCATGTGCCGTTTACCGGCTTTGTACGATCTATATCCTTCCCTGGCAAGGATGTTCCGCACCGTTCGCAAGTTGACGTTCAACCTCCTGGCGAAATTTTGGATCAAAAGACCGAGGTTGGATTTAACACCTGGCTGCGCAGTTGACGATCTCTGGTTCCAGGTTTTTCATAGGTCCGCTGATTCCTTTCCACGCTCAGAGGCCCTTGTAGTTTTTGAGCACTCGACTAACTGTTGTTTTCGGCATCTTCAGCACTTTAGCCAGCTTGGAACCGGACCACTCCGGAGTTCCATTTGACGTTATTTCTGAACGCGATCTTGTACTAGTTTCTATATAGAAGTGCAAACAAACCATTGTTTACACAACCTTGCGGAGCGCAAGGGGCGTGCTAATTTACTCCTAGTCAGCCTTTAATGACTAAAACCTGACGAATACCACAATCAGAGAGGGCGGCGACCATTGCAACAAAACAAAGTAGCGTTGCTTTTCGATGACAACGGATGATCATCGGTAAGATGTATGAAAATAACGTATACCTACATTAAACCAAATGGATTAATACAGGATGGCTATGAAACTACAAAAGATAATTCAATTGAACAGATTTTCCACAACCTTACCTTACCAATCAGACCAAGGCCGGTATGGCCTCTACTGTAAACAGAAGTTGTCTCCATTGTAATCGGTCCATGGCTGTACCCCACCAGCCTCGCTGTCTGCGGAAAGACCGCAGGTCGCGTTCTAATTGATCGATCCACTTTGCTCGTTGCGCGCCTCTTCTTCTTGTGCCCGTCGGAACGTTTTCGAGAACTATTTTAACAGGGCTGTCGTCCGACATTTCAATTTTCCTCAAATTCTACGTTATTTAGACATTCTACTAATGCTTCGACGCCCTGTCGGGCGGCCTTGAAGTGTATACACGGAAGCTTAGTCATCAGCGATAAAAACATGGATGTCGGCCTTTTCTTCAGCTCTTTCGTAAACTTGGCGATTAGCTGTATGTTTTACAAAATTATTGAAGTAGATCATCCGTTTTATTTTGGTTAAAACAATTCTATCGGTTGCAGCTGGGAGAATTGGCTGACTTTTTAATGCAGGCGGCAACTTCCAGCAGTCCAGCAGTCGTTACCATGCAGCGCAAGGTAGGTCTCGTCATCCATTATGACCCCTGGCGCGCACCGCTGATCTGAAGGATGTTTTTCAACAGCACTTTCAGCTGCTCTTTCTGGGTGATTAGCTGCGGCTCAGACAGGGCCAGCCTTGACGGACGCTTATACTTCTTCATCATGAGCCCAATTGCTCTCGGTCATCTCCTCAATATCAATATCCTCCGCAAGTTAGCTAGCCTATGATTACACACAATTCTGAAACATACAATCTGAATGCTCAAAACTTTTAAAACGCTCAACGATAATTTGCGCACTATCTTTACAAAAATTGAGCTGAAATTCTGAATTGTGAATTCTTTAAGATTCTGATAGTCCGAATCATGCAGTTCACTGAATACACTGATAAAGAATGCTCATAATGCTAGGATTTTTTTTTTGTCTTGTCGATCAAGATACTCTCACTAATTGAGAGGGTTTCGTTTATAGTCCATGGAAAGCTGCGCTAAGAATTTTGATCAGAATATGCTCTGTATCGTAACAAAAAGCATTGATTCAGAATTCTAAGCATAATTCACTGAAAGATCAGATTCATACACTGAAAATAAAATTTAGTTTTTTACCATTGAAATGTTCGCATAACTCGCCAATGTATTCTGCAACGAACATTCGTAACATTCGTATGCAATACCACATGCTTTGTCAAAATAATGAAGCATTTGTATATTCAAGAAGAACGTTTGTGTATTGTACAAATACAGTACAAAAATCTAAGACAATTTTGTTGAAAAAATAAAAAAATATAGACGTACTGGCGCTTACCGTTGCATGCAAGTTTGACAAGGAGAGCTCTCACCGTGCTTTTTTTAATGTTTCTGATTCGTGAATTGATTCTATCCAAATGGAAAGGGCTGCTACTAAATGCGTGGTTCCTCTTTCTAGGCTATGCTGATCCGTAAGTAAAGAGAATGTAGTCACAATTTTCGACTCGCAGCCTGTTCGGATACGATAGAAGAGGAGCAGCGATTGGCTAGTTCGCGCGATATATAGTTCAAGCATTGTAAAGCAAGCATTTTTTTATGACAAGCAGTAGCTACGCATGTTGCGTACAATGTATGATTCAATGCACAAAAACTGAGATCGTAAGCGAATTTACAAAAAAAAATGTTCTGTGTATTGAAGAACAAACAAGAATGTCTTCCGCATTCCAGGAAATGGTAGTTCGGAATAGGATTCAAACATGGGCTGGATGGCCAAGAAGAAAAAGTATATATGTTCAAATGAATATTATGCTGTCAAAATATTTTCTTCTTGACTATACAGCCGCTGATTGAACTAAAGTTCTCTTTATGAGAATTGGTTGATATCGAAATCGTCGATATATTTGATATTTCTTTCTGATGTGCCGGAAATGAGCGCATATACCTAATAAGGGCTCTATCCTACCGGGAATATTTGGCACAAAATGGTATGCAATGAGCGATCAAATTTTGAGTAAAATTTCCAGAAAATTCTGGTAATGAAAATGTGAAATTCATCTTTTATTAAATTTTCTAAGAAACTTGAGCAGGATTTGCAAACAAATATAGCATAATCTGTAAGAAACTCGAGAGAGAAAAATTAGCTCAAGAAAAATTGGATTTGTTAATTACTATATAAGAAAACTACTTTAATCAAAAAAAGTGTTTATTGAGGAAGATGAAAATGAAAAATGATGTGCATTTATGGAAGAAAAAGTTTCACAGCTCAACGTGAACGCTTGTCTAATACGACAAAAATTTTAGCCCGGGAGTTGGAAGGCGATAGCTCTGTTGACCCATTTCAGAATGCCTCAGCTCAAAGACCCATTTAAGAATGCCTTGTTACTCACGTCCATTCCGAGGTCACTTTTTACTTACAACAAGCCCCGAATAAGCACAGTACTAACATCAAATGGATATTAATATTGTGCATACGCTTCCATTATCAAACCATATTGTTTTGAGAATGGCACATATTTAGCAGAATCGTTCATATTTAGTTATATACAGATAGATCTCACCGGAAATTGTTGCTGATGTTCAATCTCAATTTGGACGACTTCCCTGTGATGCTAAAGGATGCATTTATGTCTCTACGGGAGTAACACTCCGCTTTCCGGCAAATATTTGCACGTCATTCTTTTCGAACGGAAAAGTACGAATACAATTAGTACGTCAAACAATCGTTCGTTGTTGCTTTGACCTAATCCGCATGGGGATGCTTGGCAAAATATTGTGTGCTTGTTCGAAATACTACCTCACAATGCCCTCCGCTCAATTTCAAAAACTACGTCTATTAAATTTTCACAGCCTGCCGTGCGCTAACGGAACTATCAATACTTTCTCTTAACAACTTTGTTCTAGCAAAAAAAAAGTACCGTCAACTCCTAGAGCCTCATGGTGATGAGAAATAAAAGTATTTCCTTCTCAAACAACATCATCAGGTATTCTGGTTATTCGTTCCATAAAACAAATGGATAAACAACAATATAAGTTGCCACAAAAATGAAGTGTATTTTTAGTCGTTTCCCTTTGATTGAAAGTAAGAAGTCTAAGAGTGAATCGCGGCATATACCACCAGTATCACACCTGATATTAGTGCCTTGATATAAACGTTCTACGACGTGGCAGTGGAATAAATGTGCCGAATATGTGATACTTTCACTACTGGTCAAATTCTTGGTCTCACATGGATTTTTATAGCATGAGATATGATCAATCTTTATTCCTTTTCGAAGTTGCTCCTCTACAAAGCACAGGCAAATTAGTTGATTAGGCTTCCGATTTTGCAAAAGTGAACTGTCGGGCTTTACGTTTCACACTTTCCATGAAGTTTTGTACCGCTGTTATATCCGCCTTATCTGATGCTGATCGCCAATTTGCCTTGAACTGTTTTTCACTTCTAACTGTTTTTTGAGTTCTCTTGAGGTTTCTCTTTACGATTGCCCAGTATTTTTCAATCGGGCGCAGTTCCGGCGAGTTTGGAGGGTTTTTTTTTCCTTGGTAACCATTTGCACACTATTGACGGTATACCATTCCAGAGTCATTTTTCCGTAGTGGCATTTGCATATGCGCGTGCAAAATTTTGATACGCTGCTCTTCTTACTTCGACGCCATTTTGAAAACTAAATAGATAATGGCAAAAAAATAGAGTCAACATTCCGTACGCATGCACCTACAAAATGAGAGGTGTTTAAGTTTTTAAAATACAGGATTAAAAAAAACTACGTCATATTTGAGTCGACCAAGTTTTGACCGATCCATGCTTTACTACCCATCGACAGCAACGCACTTATGCCAGCACATGATCCAATCGTCGAAACAAATTTTGTATTCGTTTTGCGGTAAGACCATCAGAGCCATTTTCCATTTTTTCCATGATCTCATCTCGGAGCAGTTCTTGATTCGACCGAATAGGAAACAGTCACAGAGATCCAAATCAGGTGAATTTGGTAGTTGCTGAATGGTATTCGTTTCGGTTTTAGCGAAATGTTCACGGATAACGGTGGGATTTAGTGAAAATGCGTTATCTTGGAGCAAGATCCACGAGTTGTTTGCCCACAAGTCCGATCTTTTTGGCGAATTGCTTCACGGTTCACGTTTCATAACGCCCAAATAATACTCCTTGTTGACGCTTCGGCCTTGTGGAAGGAATTCATGTTACGCAACACCTTTGTAATCCATGAAAACTGTGTGCATCGCCTTCTTTTTCGATTGAAAGCTATCAAGCTTCAAATTTTATAGAATGTATAAGATGTGGCAACATAAAAAAAAAGAAAACTGAAATTGGGTGACTGGGAGCGCCACATGGTGCTGATGCCGGGAGCGTTTTGATCAAGGTGGTAGTGTACCTTGTACTTACAAATAATAAAATAAAAAGATTATCTCATAATCCTAAATAAAGTTTGTGGGTTTCGAGGTTAAGTTGTAAGCTGCGTCTTCCATCGTCCATGCGATTGCCATATAAATACTTCACTGGTTGTTTGATTAACATGTCCGTTGTAATTTGCTTTGCGGGGTAAGATGTCCAATTAACTGGTTTACTAATTTTACACAGTGAAAGTCACAAAATTTTCTAACCAAGTGCTTTGGTCTCTGTTTTGAAAATTTTGAAGGGTAAAAAATACATCTCAATACTTAAACCAAAAAAAAAGAATAGTAATTATTTAGTTTTAGGAAACAATCATTAATTTTATAGCGCAGCGTTTACGGAATAGGTGAAAAGTGAACAAAAGGGAATAAGGAGTTCCTGATTTTTGCCGAATTTCCAGATTTTCTCACGCGTTTCCCGAATTGTTGGCTAGTGTTGGTTCTAACTTTAAAAAAACATTAACATTATAAATAATCAATAAAGGTTTAATAGAACATAAAACATATATTAAAAACAAACTATGGAAGATGTTTTTTTTATCCCCATAGGATTGCAATATATAAAAAAAACAAACTATGTTGCTATATTAATCTCATCACTCGCAATTTATCCTTCTCGAAATCAAAAGTAGATCTGCGAGAAGAAAATGTTGTAATGTAAGACTTAAGCAAACATTACTACGAAAAAAACAATATTTTCACTCAAGAATCTCTTGTTTCATCGTAGGATAAATATTAGGAACATAAGATTAAAATAGGAACAGTTACCCTCTGATGCGTTGCATTGTTTTCAACGATTCCTCTTTTTTTTTACGTCATCAAACAAAATTAATTCCATCGAATGCATCAAATGCAGCATTATTATGTAGTAGAAAGAGCCACTAAATTATATCATAACATGTGAACTGGAAGCACCAACAACGACCGATTAATGATTTTAACTTTCCGTTCATTTATATTTATACTTTTGATTTCAACTCATGCATTTTTATGACCCATGTAGCTAACTTTAGTCTGGTAAGAAATTCATACGTGCGACATTTACAAGTTCAGCACCAGTTTTCATTACCATCGCCATCGAGCGCTGGTGATTGGTTTAGCGGTAACGTGCGAAAGTTACAAACGGAAAGCGTTTCCTCATAACAAAGTCAATCCAAAATCAGCGAGACATACGCTGTTAGTCATGGAAAACTATACGCATCGTTTGCGGCACATGGATACAAATACGGCACCTGATAACACGAGCGTGCAATAGTGCAGATTGACGATGTACCCTGCTGCGGTGTATGAATCCGTTTCTGAACAAACATGCAATGTATGCAGTCTGATGAATGGATTGACGTGTGTTGAGTAATGTCATCGCGCAGGCCCTCAACCGTTGCCCGTGCAAGTCGTTGAAGTGATCGATACTTGATTAAAACCGATTGGTCAATAAACTCAAGAAAGTTACCGAGTGGAAGCTTAGCCATTTTTGTAATTAGCATTTGAGACCGGATTAGAAATGCAAATGCAAAGTGGAAAAAAAAATTACAACGCCCTGTTACGGCGTTTATCAACGGTTGATTGGTAATTTTTACATACATTGCTTGAACCCATTAGTACCCTGAGTTTCCCTGGGTGAAATTTCCTTAGTTAATAGGTTAGAAGTGCAGCTATAAAGCAACATGAAGATGGCTCGGTTCGAATCCCAATTTGGTCTGATAGTTTTCCGACTTCCTGAAAACAGTATGATTGAATTTGCCATACAAAGCTCGCGAAACACATGAAAATTGCCAGCCTTCTCGAATGAACTAAAATTGTCTAAAGCAGACGTTAATACAAGTGAACACAAGAAAATTCCCAATGATTATAGATCGATTTTCTTAATAGAGTTTGCTCGCAGCTCCGTTCAGTCAGCTAGGGTAGAAGATGTTGTCAACGAATAACTCTGGAAAATGCCTTTTTGACTTTGTAGATGGAGAGAATTGATAAACTGAGATAAGTACTATCCTCTTGTTACGCGAGAATTATACTAAAGCGGATTTTTATTTATTATCGTAAAGATTGGACTGAAGAGTCTCAGATTTTTACAGAATTTTGTCCACGCCAAGAGATTATATGAACGATTTTTTATTCTTTTAGTTTTTTTTAGAAGTAGCCAGTTTTCTCGGGAAAAAAACTATGAAATATTACGATTTTCTCAGACACATAAAGGGTGTCCCACATTAAATTGCATCACGGAAAAAACGCAGTAGAAAATTACCTATTGGGTATTTTCTCTTGAAAATTTGGGTAGAAGTAGTTTTGAGTGTTCTTTTTTTTTGTTAAAAAGACTGTATTCGATGAAATTTGGACACACGCAATCGTTCGTAACTTTTTAGCGTGTGGGGAATTTTTTTTGAAATTTTAACTGAATGTATTTCATTGTGTTGTGTCAATTGTGTAATGAGTTTCGTGAAAATCGGTCGAGTGATTTCAGTGATGGCTTCGAATGAAGAAATAGTGCGCCTACAAATTTTGGGCACTCACTTCGAAACCCCAAACGCTTCTCATCGATGGATCGGAAAACAGCTCGGAATCGCACATTCAACCGTATCTCATGTGATCAAAACGTTCGAGGACCGTAAGACAACCAAGCGGAAAAATGGTAGTGGCAAAAAAGGTGGCACATCAAATCCGGAGAAGGCCAGGATGGTATTGAACCAATTTAAGCGTTATCCCAACATTTCGATCAGGAATGTTGCGAAAAAGGCGAAAGTTTCAGTTTGTTTTGTGCAGAAAATAATGAAACGTTCTGGATTACATGTGAACAAGGTCCAGAAAGCACCGAACCGGAGCGATAAACAGAACTCGGTGTCCAAAACTCGTGCAAGAAAACTGTACAGGGAGTGGCTCACAAAACCGTTCTGCATTGTGATGAACGATGAGACCTACATTAAAGCCGACACCAAACAAATGCCAGGACAGGAACACTACGTCGCCACCTGTAAGTTGGCCGTTCCGGAGAGTGTACGGAAGAAGAAACTGTCGAAATTCGCCAAAAAATTCCTTGTCTGGCAAGCGATCTGCGGATGTGGCAAAATGAGTCAGCCCTTCATCACCTCTGGGACCGTCAACGGACAAATCTACAAGGACGAATGCCTCCAAAAACGACTTCTGCCCTTCTTGAGATCTCACGATGGCCCGACACTGTTTTGGTCGGATTTGGCATCTTGACACTATGCCCGTCCCGTCTTAGACTGGTACAAAGATAATAATGTAGTTTTTGTACCAAAATACGTCAACCCTCCAAACACTCCGGAACTTCGCCCAATTGAAAAATTTGGGGCAATTATGAAGGCAAAGCTCGTTAAAACTCCAAAACTGATAGAAAATGAACTTGAACTAAAGAAAGTGTGGTTAAAAGTAAGTAAGGAAGTCAAAATTTGATGAAAGGGGTCAAGGCAAAGGTGCGGGAATTTGGGTTGGGAGAAGAGGTTCAATAAACCAATTATGTCAAAACTTAACCATTTAGTAGTACTTTATTTCCAGAAAGTTTGAAAAGAATCGGGCTCACTGAAAATTTTTGGTGACCTATTTTGTGTGTCCAAATTTCATCGAATACAGTCTTTATTATTTCGCTGTCAGTTTTTAGAAAATTCGAAAATATGGCGTCACCCGAAAAGCAACGTTACGAATTGATTTTGCGCAAGTACCTGTAAAATCCTCGACTCTCTCATCGGGACATTGGAAAACAACTCGGAATCGTGCAGACAACGGTGAGTCGAGTAAATAACCGTAACTACGAGAAATGCGGTCAGAATGGATGTTCCTTTAGTGACCAGGATCACAAACGTGTCGTGAAAGCGTTTCTTCGCATCTTTCGTTCAGAGAACCAAGGACCGGAAGACTTCAAATCGGCAAAACACGGTGAGAAAGTCACGGGCCTGGAAACATTACACCCAGACACTGACGAAGCCTCGTTGTCTCATCATGGATGATGAGACTCACGTCAAGGCAGATTTCCGGAAGATTCTGGGGCTATTCTTCTTCACCGACCAGCATAAGTTCGATGTTCCAAAGGAAGTTCGGAAGCAGAAATTTTCAAAGTTTGCCCAGAAATACAGGATTTGGCAAACGATCTACCCCTGTGGCAAACGGTGTGCGCCGTTCGCGACCTCCGGGACTGTAAACGGAGAGATCTACCTCAAGGAGTGTCTGCAGAAGCGCCTGCATCCTCTGTTGAACCAACGAGAAGGCTCTACGATCTTCTGGCCGAATCAAGCTTCGTGCTACTATTCAAATATTGTCCTGGAGTGGTACGAAGCCAACGGAGTCACTTTCGTACCCAAGGAAATGAACACCCCCCTCAACGCACCCGAACTAAGGCCCACCAAAAACTACGACTATTATGAAGCATATTATGCTACGGAAGCACACTCAAAAGTTGAAATTATTGCAAAAAATGCAATTGCAGTTTTTGCAATCATATCTTGAGAAATCCGCATGATTCTGAAAAGGCAATTTTGCCCATCATGATCCACAAAGCTTTTTACGGTATAAACAAAGCCATGCAAGTGTGTGCAAGCGGGTCTCGCTGTGTGCCTAGTGCTTCGACAGTCGCAGCAACCGTTGGGTTTTTGTTCAACCATCAACAACTTCTCAATATGGGTGAGACAATGGCTCAGAACGCCGCTACGCCATATGCCACTGTTGCTATTCCGCTGTAAAATGTTCTATTTTTATTTGCACTCGTCATCACCCTCCTATCGCCCTCTCATTAAGTCACCATGCGTTTTATGAAATAAACGAAGCCATGTAAGTGTGTGCGACCGACATTTGCTTCATTGTTGTTACGTTGAGTGCCTCGACAACCGAAGCAACTGTAAAGCTTTTATTCCGTTCACCTCAACTTGTTGTGGTGACTGGATGGTTACAATGAAGAGCCGTCATGCTGACGGTCGCGGTTCGACTCTCAGTAGCGGATCGTAATCTTTTTTTTGTGAGCCATTGAATTTACTACTACTAGTCAACTGTACAACCTCACGCACACATTCAATTTTTCTAATCGAATTGATGTGTTGCTTTTTTGCCCACGACCAATGTTGCATTTTTTCTCCAAGTTGCGATCCATTACGAGAAATGAAACAAAATTATGCGAAATTGCATTACAATCTTGCTTTTTTATTTTGGGTGAAGGAGTTCAAATCTGAGGAAGGCATGAAGAAAAACTGGGTTTCCGTACAGAAGAAGCTGTAGCCAGATGTTGTACAGAACCTAATGAGCGTACGGTTATGGTATTGGAGTTGAATCAAATAAAATGCCAAAAGTTTACTTATATTTTATTGTCTGAAAGTGTGAAAAGGATCGGTCAACAAGGTAATTTTCTACAGTGTTTTTTTCCGTGAGACAATTTGATATGAGACACCTAATAAATTTGAAAAAATCTTAACTCAAGAGCAGGGCATCGTAAAACAAAATTATTTTGCCCGAATTAATAGGAAAGAATACTTAAAGGCAGGGTAATAAAACGTCAATAAAAATGGAAAAATACCAATAAAAATATGTGATATTGCCACTAAATCGCAATAAAAAATCAAAACATTAGAAAAAAAATTAAAAGATTTATTTTTGGTTTCAATTGGAAAGATTTGAAAAATTTGAAGACTTTTGTCACTTATTATTATGACGGAAAACTATCAGCCTATACTTGCGTTTACACTAATTTCCATTGCTATTTTTGAAAGTTTTACCGGTCACTTTTGAATTATTGCAAGTGAATAATCAATTTTTTATTGCTATTTTGAGTTTTTGAGTGCGAATTGTTATTTTTTCGTTGGCATCGTGTTTAATAATTTAGTGAATTTTCAATACTAAATGTTCATTAATTAGTGCCAGTATATATTTTAGTCATTACTTAAACCATATAATATAAATCATAGAGAATATGAGCTGTTTAGAGGAATACCTGTAACTAGAAATGAGAAGAAAAATTAGTATTTTTCATTTAATTCCAACTACCTTTGCTTATCTTGACAGATACGCGTATTTCGTCTACAATGTGCAGACTTCTTCAGTGTCTCGTACTAATAACTCGACTTAGTACGAGACACTGAAGAAGTCTGCACATTGTAAACGAAATACGCGTATCTGTCAAGATAAGCAAAGGTAGTTGGAATTAAATGGAAAATACTAATTTGTCTTCTCATTTCTAGTTAATATGATATAAAAAAAACTTTTCAAGATGTAGGAAAACTGCAATCGAAAGCCGAAAATTCTAGGAGCATAAATGAAGATAATGCCAATTTTATAAAAACAATATTTTCTATTTTACTAATTCCTAAGTTAATTGGTGAGGTTTGGTTTTTTTTTAATTTCTGTATTTACGTTTCCGCCACCTAAAGGGGCACCAACCTGTCTGCTTGTTTGCTTGAAAGTGCATAGCTTAGTCTAATTTGCAAAGGAATAAGCTCGTGTTTGCTAGTGATTGTTTGACAGGTGTTTCCGTTTATTATTTGTTTTGATGTTTTTCAGTCCGCAATGCAGCGAACTGAAAAAGGGCAAACATCTGCAGCATTAGCCACGCCTCCAATGGAAACAGCACGACATCGAGAATGAGAACAGCGACAACAACAATACTATAGAAGTACGGTTCATTTAGCTATTGCTTGGATTCCAGTTACAGGATACAGTTTCTATTTATAAAAGTACATAATTATTTCTACTGCTACCCCTATGAGTTGAACGGTTCGGCTTGACGTGCCACTAGGGATCAGTAGGGATTCTTTGTCAAGACCCGAATCTAAAAGTCAGTTCCATTGTTGTTATATCACATAAATTAGTTTTTCCACTGTATTTATCTACACTTTTTTTGTATAATTATCGTAGCAACATATGAAATTCAAATTGTTCATTTCATTAATTAAAATTATTGTAGTACTTATGAGATTCCCAACAAATGATGATGGCGATGCAAGGCAACGGAGCAACACGTCGAGATTTTAGGTATACTATTCTTTATACGGTATATAAGTTCAGGTCATCGATGGAATTCCCAAGTATTGAGTGATAATTTTAATTTTTTTGTTTTAATATTTCATCATAACATCGTATTATTCTCATCATTTCATCATTGTATACCCCAAGTTACCTCAAAGACCTCTTCGATTCGATTAAGCAGTTACCTGCACTGATCGTCGCATGTTGCTCAGTCTTATGATGGGCTAGCTCCAGTTTCTTGAAACTCATCCATATCTCCACAGTGCCAACGGAGTGCGAGGCCGTTAGCTCGACCTCTTGGATGGATTCTTCACATATCTCCAGGGAGATGTCGTCCGCGAACCCGACTATCTTCACCCCGCTCGGGAACTCAAGCATCGTGTTCCATAGCACCGGACCCAGGATCGAACCTTGTGGGACGCCTGCGGTGATTTGGACATGTTTCTGACCTACCTCTGTGTTGTATACCAGTACGCGAATCTGGAGGTAGCTTCCAAGAATTTTGTACAGGTACCCAGGAACCTGGAGGCGTTGGAGCGAGTCGGCGATAGCCACCCAATTGGCGCTGAACACATTTCTCACGTCAAGGGTGACCACTGCACAGTAGCGTACTCCTCGCCTCTTGCGCTGGATTGCCACTTCAGCCGTCTTGGTGACGGACAGAATGGCATCCACCGTCAACTTCCCTTTACGGAAGCCAAACAGGGTGTTAGACAGACCGCCTATACCCTCCGTTTATTTTTTCAGTCTGTTGAGGATTACTCTCTCGAGCACCTTACCCGCTGTATCCAACAGACATATGCCGATGAATATCCTGGTGGCTTCCCAGTTTTTGGTAGCAATACTAGGGTCTGAATTTTTCAGGCGTCCGGAAAGACGCCCTCGTCCAGACACCTTTGCATCACCACCCTGAACATTTTGGGAATACCATCTGGTCCCAGCACTTTGTTCACCTTTGTTCACGGCGACTTTGCTATCCCAATGAGTTCTTCGTTCGTCACCGTCACCTCGTCGCCGGCCCTCGTTTTGGCGTTGTCAAGTGTCATAACGAGTCGTTCGCCGCAAGGTTTCTGGGTTTCACGTAAGTTTCGTTCCATCTCAAGCGCTTTTTCAAAAGTCTCTACGGCAAAGTAGGACGTCCTCCACCTGCGGGCGAATGCCACACACTGCCTTGTATTGTGGACGATACAATAACGAACCGCAAAGTGGTCGCTATGGGTGTAGCCATCATCCACCCTCCAATTGATAAGCAGCTAAAGGTTATATCGATTATCGATTCCGTTGCGTTTCTATGGTAGGTACTCTTGGTACCCACATTGGCTAGGTCCACATTGAGTCTAGCCAAGGCCTCCAGAAGAATCTGGCCCCTGGGGTTGGTAAGGCGGCTCCCCCAATCGAGCGCCCAAGCGTTGAAGTCCCCCGCTATTACCGACGGGTTTAGGCCAGTTAGCACAGTTGTCATCCGATAAGGCATATTGGAAAACTGTTCAATCAACCATCTTGGCGGTGCGTAGGAGCTGCAGAAGAACACTCCATTCACTTTTACAACCGCGAAGCCTTCGTTTGTGGTAGACACAACCTCCTGATCCGGGTTGGAATACCATTAGCGGCCGGGGACGTAAAACCCCCACCCCCCCCCCCCCCCCCCCCTGGGAATGGAGGTATAGATCATCTATTAGTGGAGTGCCCTGATAGGCCACAATGGACACGGGAGTTATAGGCACAATACGTGAGTTATTCTTTAATTAGAGTAGTACAGAATTATCAGTACTGAAATACTTAAGGGCACTAGACTTATATGGTAAAATATAAGACAGCGGATAGAGGTCGAACCTGAAAAGAAAAGAGACTACTGATAACTAGTTTCATGCCGTCACGAATGAACTAAAACGTCTTCAGCAGACGCATAGTTTAAAGAGACGTTAATACAACAAACCAAGCTATAAAGCGATAAGGTAGGTGCGATTTTTTTATAGAGATATTGAATTGAGGAAAATAAGAACATTTTGTCCTCGTTGTGCTCAACCTGCAGGATTCTTCCCCTGGTAAGGAGCCGGAGAGATAATTCTGTAAACCGATCCGAGAGTGGCAACATGCCAGCCAACACTTCAAGACTCATCGTGTGAGTCGCGTGTATGCAACCTAACGCGATACGAAGACACCGATACCGAATACGTTCCAGTTTGATGAAGTGCGACCGAGCCGCCGACGTAAAACTACTGTATTCTATCACCGATGAAATCGTTATCTCTACCAGGTTCCGGTAATTGTTCGAAGAAAGTTGATCCTTTGCTGGCACTTTCGCTTCAGACACTCAATGTGGGATCTCCAGGTGCACTTAGAATCGAACCAGACCCCAAGATATTTAAATGACATAGAATAAGCTATCGGTTTACCCAAAATTTGAAGCTTCCGTTGTGCAGGGTTACGCTTTCTAGAAAAAACAACCAACTAAGTTTTCTCCGTAGAGAATTTGATACCTAGCTCTAGAGCCCAAGTAGACAAATTGTTAAGGTATTTTGTAAGGGTCCCTGAAGATTGACCCCATTGAGTTCCGTGATAGACACTACCCCGTCATCTGCAAGTAGTCTCAACGTACAGTTGACATTTAGACAACCGTCAATCTGTTTGACATTAAAATTATATAAAAGAAGGCTTAAACATGATTCCATGTAGCTAAATCGGGAAGCTGTAGAGTTTCTATGAGAAAAGCTCATATGTTTCTCTGACAGCAAATAATTAACGTACTTAAACAACAACAAAATGTTTTCTATGAACTAGAATGTGAAAGAAAGTTTTCAAAAGTGATATAAACTTTTCGCATT
>JASCZW010014633.1:0-22435 GCA_034211315.2 Aedes japonicus
ATTTATGGTTTCACATTCATTAATTGTTATGTTATATATTCTCCGTGCGAGGACTAACGATTATGATGTAGAAGGAGATGTTCGCTCATCACCATGAGGCACCAAGAGTGAACAACAATGTTTTTGGCTAGAATGAAAGATATGAAGAGAAAGTTTTTGATAGTTCCGTTAGTGTGCGGCAGGCTTGGAAATATAGCAGATGTTTTTAGGAACATTGAGCGAAAAGGGCATGTGTACAGTGGTACTCGAACCAACGACATTTTTGCCTAACATCCCACTGCAGGGTAGGTTGAAGCACGAACTAAGTCCGCCACTTCAACAGGCAAAAATGTCCGGTTGGAAGACGCTCATGTACCACTGGGGCTTGTATAATTATTCTAGCGATCCATTGTGTGCACTCTGTTTACTGCTGCGCACGTGGGAGAGGAACTCTCTCCTTTTTTGGGTTTGTTTTTGATTCGCACCGGACATTTTTGCCTGTTGAAGTGGCGGACTTAGTCCGTGCTTCAACCTACCCCGCAGTGGGATGTTAGGCAAAAATGTCGTTGGTTCGAGTACCACTGTACACATGCCCTTTTCGCTCAATTTTCCTAAAAACATCTGCTATATTTCCAAACCTGCCGCACCCTAGCGGACCTATCAAAAACTTTCTCTTCATATCTTTCATTCTAGTCAAAAACATTGTTGTTCACTCTTGGTGCCTCATGGTGATGAGCGAACATCTCCTTCTACATCATAATCGTTACTCCTCGCACGGAGAATATATAACATAACAATTAATGAATGTGAAACCATAAATGGTGGTAACCATTAATTATACTGGTGGGGACCAGTATCGCATCGCTTCACGGTGTTTCTCTCCGAGGTCTCTACGTTGGAGACGACGAGAAAAACTTCAGTGATCGTCAGTCGGTGCGAATCAAAAACAAACCCAAAAAAGGAGAGAGTTCCTCTCCCATGTGCGCATCAGTAAACAGAGTGCACACAATAGATCGCTAGAATAACTATACAAGCCACAGTGGTACATGAGCGTCTTCCAACCGGACATTTTTGCCTGTTGAAGTGGCGGACTTAGTCCGTGCTTCAACCAACTCCGCAGTGGTATGTTAGGCAAAAATGTCGTTGGTTCGAGTACCACTGTACACATGCCCTTTTCGCTCAATTTTCCTAAAAACATCTGCTATATTTCCAAGCCTGCCGCACACTAGCGGAACTATCAAAACCTTTCTCTTCATATCTTTCATTCTAGCCAAAAACATTGTTGTTCACTCTTGGTGCCTCATGGTGATGAGCGAACATCTCCTTCTACATCATAATCGTTACTCCTCGCACGGAGAATATATAACATAACAATTAATGTATACTGATTTCTGTTTTTATTTTGGTTGTTAAATAAAATGACAGTCGATGGTGTTTTTTTCACAAGGCCTTCAACGATTATATAGCATCTTTTGCGGAAGCAAAATAAAAAAAAAATACTCATTTTCATAAATTTCTGTTTTCATATTTATAAGTAAGTTCAACTCAAAACTAAATCAATAAGGATTAGGGTTTTTTTTCATGATAGTACAGGTTTGGTCCGAAGGGTCTCATATTGTTACGAAACTTTGTACACTCGTACATGAACAAAAAAATCAGGGTTGACAGTTTTTTTGCTAGAAAAAGGTTAATTGAAATTTTACAATTTCCACGAATTTCAGGAAATAATATTCCGTTCGATAATTTCGCAAGGAAGATTTACATTTCACCCATACTCGAGCAGACGTCAAAATACTTTCGGTCAAAATGGCAAAAATTAGTTATGGTCTACAGATTGTTATAAGAAATCGCAAAGTTCCTACTAGTTGTATACATTTTATTTAATTTTAGAGTTTAAAGCGTTGTGGATCTTCCTCAAACAGTGATTTTTGCCAGGCTTAAAGTGAAATCGAAAAATATGTTCTAACGATAATCATATCAAAAAAATTAAATTCTTCATTCAAAATTTATTATTTGAAAAATTAAGATGTAGAAGGAGATGTTCGCTCATCACCATGAGGCACCAAGAGTGAACAACAATGTTTTTGGCTAGAATGAAAGATATAAAGAGAAAGTTTTGATAGTTCCGCTAGTGTGCGGCAGGCTTGGAAACATAGCAGATGTTTTAGGAAAATTGAGCGAAAAGGGCATGTGTACAGTGGTACTCGAACCAACGACATTTTTGCCTAACATCCCACTGCGGGGTAGGTTAATGCACGGACTAAGTCCGCCACTTCAACAGGCAAAAATGTGGTACATGAGCGTCTTCCAACCGGACATTTTTGCCTGTTGAAGTGGCGGATTTAATCCGTGCTTTAACATACCCCGCAGTGGGATGTTAGGCAAAAATGTCGTTGGTTCGAGTACCACTGTACACATGCCCTTTTCGCTCAATTTTCCTAAAACATCTGCTATATTTCCAAGCCAGCCGCACACTAGCGGAACTATCAAAACTTTCTCTTCATATCTTTCATTCTAGCCAAAAACATTGTTGTTCACTCTTGGTGCCTCATGGTGATGAGCGAACATCTCCTTCTACATCATAATCGTTACTCCTCGCACGGAGAATATATAACATAACAATTAATGTATGAAAAATTAAGCTTTTTCCTAGTATTGATCAGAAATAATGCCTGAATAAGTGTGATATTCTAAATTGGGAAACATCATCTCGTTTTCGAACACCTCAAGTATCAGCGCTAATTGACTCAAAAGTATTCAGTAATAACATATTCATCCAGTCAATTTGTATACTTATGTAACGTGCAAGAGTTACTCAATACCTACATACAAAAATTCAAGCAGAACACTTGCGTTTGGCTGACTTTTGAATCAAAACTGCTTAAATTTCATGCATTTCTGATGACATTTCATAATTATTTTTTGCTTTAGTACCACTACATAAACATTGCAGCGAATATAATACCTTGTACTTTATATACGTTGGAAACAGACATCACACTGACGTTTCTCTTTGTCAATCGTGACAATTCAAGATCTGTTAAAAATTACGATACATGAAATGAAAGGGACCGAGGGTCGATCACAAATTACGTTTGTGATTTCTAAAAAGCACACGAGTATGTAATCGTTATCGTTGATTTTACTTCACAAAGACCTCTGGTTCTATCGTTCTATTGTAACGTTTCATTCTTATGTTGTAAGAAGTTTTCTTATGCTATATGACCTGCACTCGTATACAGTAGAATGAAGTTTATTTCTAAGGTAACGGCCAATTCTAATGTCATCAGATGTGTTTAGATGTCTTAGGTACACAACATTTCACACACACACACATAACGTTTGATTTTCATGTAATTTTAGATTCTAGTTTTATAGGACGTGTTCTGATGTTAAATTTAACATCATCAGTACGTTTGTTTTTAATGTGAAGTTGAAATATGTTGTATTTGGGCGTACTAGGGCGTAGCTTCGAACTCTGAATACATATAGAATTCGACAACCCAAATTCAAATTTAATATTTGGAAGATGTCTGCTAATATTTTTTACATCACCATTTCTATTCGGGATGTCTTATGCATTGCTAAAGTTGTATTATTGCATTAGTAAGGGAATGTCCATTAATTACGTCACGCAAAAATTGACTTTTTATAACACCCCCCTCCCCCCCCAGGTCACGTTTTTTGTATGGACCTTTAAATTTGTTTGTATGGATCGTCACGTTTTCCCAAACCCCCCCTCCCCCCTTACTGCGTGACATAATTAATGGACCTTCCCTATTGCCACAGACAGACGTTTAAGATAGAACAAAATTAATCGATAACTTTGTGTAAATTTTCAAATCGCTAGCAAACGCTAGCGTTAGCAATTGCTGCTTCACTAACGCCACGTAGTTCACTTATGGCTGGCCCACAATTGATACGTTGCGAATGCATTTGCGTGAATTTGACAGTTTTCCCATAGCTTTTCTGTCAAATTTACGTCAACGCATCCTCAACGTATCAATTGTGGGTGACCCTTTAGTCGAGATGCCCACTGATGTGGTGAAGTTACGGCATCTGCTAGCATGTCAAAATATCACTCCATCGTTCGCCACAAAGCACCCGATATTTATACGATGTTTTAAAGTGCAATTAGATGCCCCATAGCGGCTAAAAAACTAACAGATTTGCGTTTTGCTAGTTGCTCATTGTCATTTGGCGATTTCTTTTAAATTGACGGTTACGAAATTTTACACACGCTGAAATTCAAGCTTGAATGGCTGTGGTAATGCATTACTATTTTCAAAAAACGAATCTAATAGAATGTTCACACTACAGCTTATATTACGTTATATAGAGTATCTTGATACCAAATGACATGTACATTATTTCCAGTGAAAACTTGATGTATAGTTGCTGATATCAAGATACTCTACACAGCAAAAAATGTAATATAAATCAACGTAATTGATTCTAAAACATTAAAAGCTGATGTAATCAAGGAAATATGATGCACAATAATATCCACTTAGTAGAATCACAGCCATTCAAGCTTGAATTGCAGCGTGTGTAAAATTTCGTAACCGTCAATTTAAAAGAAATCGCCAAATGACAATGAGCAACTAGCAAAACGCAAATCTGTTAGTTTTTTAGCCGCTATGGGGCATCTAATTGCACTTTAAAACATCGTATCAATATCGGGTGCTTTGTGGCGAACGATGGAGTGATATTTTGACATGCTAGCAGATGCCGTAACTTCACCACATCAGTGGGCATCTCGACTAAAGGGTCACCCACAATTGATACGTTGCGGATGCGTTGACGTAAATTTGACAGACAAGCTATGGGAAAACTGTCAAATTCACGCAAATGCATCCGCAACGTATCAATTGTGGGCCAGCCATAAGTGAACTACGTGGCGTTAGTGAAGCAGCAATTGCTAACGCTAGCGTTTGCTAGCGATTTGAAAATTTACACAAAGTTATCGATTAATTTTGTTCTAGCTTAAACGTCTGTCTGTGGTAGAATATTACATCGGTCTTCAAATTACATCATAAAAAAATTATAAGTTCCATGAATGTAATAATCACATAATAAAAACAAAAATATTACACGAAAACCAATGCACATAATGAACTCCGCAAAAAGTGTTATATATCATTATTCTTCTTTGGTGGGGATGAAATGTTCGAAGAGATTAAATTGATTTTTCCCAATAAAAATGTAAGCGAGATTCCATATGATGAAACGATAATGAAATTGAGGGCACGTTTGGATAAGGTAGAACATTAATGAACAGATATGAATTTAACAATCGTCAAAAATGAAACAGCTGAGAATTTTGTATTCGCAATCAAATTGCTTGCTGAAAATTGAAATTTTCGGGAATTTAAAGACGAAGCCATCCGCGACAAATTAATTATTGGGATGAGAGATAAAGGTTTGAGGAAAAAACTTCTGATGGATGATGATGTAAATTTGGAAACAGTAGAAAAAAACAATAGTCAGTAGTGAGAAAGCAGAAAGTCAGATGGGTGACTTTGGAGAATGTGGTACACGGTCGTTTTCAAAAACCCATTAATGGGTGAAAAAACACCCATTTTCGCTAGAAGTGCCTCTCCCCATTGAATGGGTAAACTCGATTTACCCATTAATGGGTAAAAGGATTCTCTGTCACAATGTGGGTGTTTATTCACCCATTGCAAAGAAGCCAAAAATGGGTAATTTTTTACCCATTTTTGCATAAAGATTATTCAGCAATTTAGTAGATTGTATTTTCATGATATTCATGGTACCTAATCAATGAATGCAACAAAATAAAAACTAAAACACTTTTTCTTGTTTTTATTCATGCCTCTTTTAGTAAAGCTATAAAAACGACGAATGTATCCGTGCACATAAAGCCATTGTTATCGCAAGTAATAACAATCGATGATCTGGAAGCATTATTTTGAAGCAAAAGGTTACTTGTTTACAAAAAATATCATTTGTCTTACTTGATGTTCAGCGAGTGTATATTTCCAAATATTATTTTAGGTTTTTTAAAGTTAAAAATAAGTGAAACAAGCGGCGCTTTCCACCAACGATGCACCGGATACGCTTAGTTTTAGAACTTTTTTTCACCCATTAATGTGTAAAAATAAACCCGTTTTTTTATTGTATGAGGTTTCCTCCAATGGGTGTTTTTTTACCCATTGCATGATTGAAAATTCCCCCATTTTGTGACAGACGAGAATCCTATTTGAAAATGGGTGTTTTTTTACCCATTAATGGGTTTTCGCAAACAACCGTGTAAAGTCCTATCGGTCAGACAACGTTTGGAAAGAAGGGAACATAATTATGATGGTAGGAGAGACAATGACAGGGCTCTTAGTCATAGTTGGAGTCGTGACCACAATAGAAGTGTTGATCGTGGAAGAATTTATGAGCGTAATAGAAGTGGGGATCGTGAATGGAACAGAAATTACCGTGATAATCGAACGAAAAACATTCATTCGCAGGAGGAGCCAGGAGGAGATCATAGAACCAGTAATAACTGACAAGTTTACCAGAATTCAAGTTGATAATTCTAGCGATGAATCTGAAATCGATTGTAAGATGATTACCAGAGTTAACAAAGTAAATGAGGCATGTATAGTTGATGTTATGGTACAGGGCTTCAAATTATTAATGGAGGTTGACACGGGTTCGGCAGTAGCGTTTATTAGCCTAATTATGTACAAGAAAATGTTCTTCTCAATCCCAATTTTTGAGTGCGACAAAAAGTTAGTGGTAGTCAATGGTAGTTCTAAACTCGCAGTAGCTGGGGAAATTTTAGTTACTGTTGTTTTGAATGGCATTAGTGCAGAAACAAAATTGATTGTTTTGAAAAAATCTAAAGACTTCACACCGCTACTTGGAAGAGATTTGAAGAAGGTGTTCTACCCTAACTGGAAGGATCATTTCATGCAACCTGGTTCACTGAATACTCTTGATATCGTGAGAGCTAAAGAAATTGAATCGATTTTAGTTTATGAAGCGGAGTTCACTTTTAAATCGGACCAACCTATTTTTAAAAAAGCCTACCATTCAAAATTAAAGATAAATTGTTGGAACATTTGAATATGCTTGAAGACCAAGAAGTGATTACTCCCATTTTGGCAAGTTAATGGGCCTCTCCAGTCATAGCGGTGATGAAAAAGGATGGAGAAGTTAGAATGATTCTGTTAGGGGGGGCATAAAACCAACGCTCATAGACAACAGTTGAAGGCAGCCTACGAATCCATGCGTAACAAGACAATGGTACACCTTCCGGCCAGCACGAATAAGCGTAAAAGAGATTCGCTCGAAGATGAGGACAATTTCGAAGGATTTCCTGATGTTGCGGAACCGGCTGATCAAGTCGGGAGAAAGAAGTTACGCGTTAGAAGCCCTATCAACACGTGATCGAGAACTGCACACCTCAGTTAGGCAGGAATCTGCTGGAGCAGACAAGAGAAAAACTGATTGTGTTTTTTTTGTTTGAAGTGGAATTATTGAATTTATCATATTTATACGCTTTCAAGTTATGGGTTGTAGTCCTTATCATATTTATACGCTTTCAGGTTATGGATTGTAGTCCTTTCTGAAAAAGGGAGAACTGTGGTGTCTACCCTATTCTGAGTAAGTTTAATTGAAGGTGTCATCATTTACACCTTACCAGCGATGCCAATGTTCCTGATTTTTCAGGATTTTCCAGACTTTTTAGCATTTTGCCTGAAATCCTGACAAGCACTAACTTTTTCCAGATTTTGATATAAATCTTGATTTTTCCTGATTTTCGTAATTTTTATCAATCCAAATTAATTTTGAGCCAAATAAATAAACTAATCAAAGTAAGGGAGTTCTGCCAAAGCTTTTACTAGTTGGCTACTCTGGAATGGAATTGTCAAAAATCATCCAATAAAAAGTCTATTTTGACCCGCTCTTCTACCCAAATGATACAAGACATCTTAAACTTCGCGGGTTACCTTTTTAGTTTTCAATATCACTCTCTCGCAGGTCTCAAACAGTTAGATAAATTAAGCTTTTGCAAAAAAAATAATCAAAATACAACTCAGCGCCAACATTAGATTAGAGCGAATCTGCTTTTATAAACAATGACTTTCGTAGTCGTCGTAGTCTTGAGTAAAAGGTCACGAATACAAATTAAGCACTCCTTAAGGAATACGATCATTGTGTCTATCCGCTGATATATTCAATTTGAAGGAATTGTATTCAACTTTCGATAAATTAGCAGGCAAATTCTTTGTTTACATAAGCAGATTCACCCTAATCAAATGTTGGCACTGAACTATACTATTTATGAAAAAAGACATAAATAAATGTTATGTAAGCTTTTTCGTTTTAAATAAACGGTATTTTTATTAACATCAGTTTTTTACAATCCTTATTTAATCCTGATTTTTATGTCATATACATCCTGGGGGGTAGCTCATCTAAACTTCCGGTCCGCCTCTAAGCATCTTGATGTGAGGTACCAGGTGGGTCTCCACCGGTTGCCTGTCGATCTGCCAATTTTGGAAGACGTCTGCATTGATTTATTTCAAATTATAATAATCCGTCCACTATATCACAAAACATTGCGATTGGTTGAGCGGATTGGAGATAATGAAATCATTGGGTACAGGACCAAGTCTCCCCCGAGTGGTGCAAAAATGATGAGCTTAGAAATAGAAGCGTAAAGTTGCCAGAAGGCACGAGATGCTTCCAGGGACGTTAAATCCACAAAATCCTTCAATCGTAATTTACGGTTTTGATTGCTCTTTGGGACGCTCAACGTACTTGTTGCAGATGTGAGTTCCAGTGGTAGGGTTGTTTGTAGAATGTGCACACTCGGATTTTTTTGCAGAGGTTTTTGGTTTATTTTGCCGGGTTCTCGGCAGCTGAGTTTTCGGTAGTCCGGTTTGGCGAATTTCGCCGGGGCCCTTTAGGAAGGGTTGCCGAGCGTTCGGCTGTTGAGAGTAGAATTTCGCAGGTTTTTGTGGGGAGATCTGGGTTGCACATATTCATATTCACATATTGCACATGAAGAAGAGTGCTTCGAGCTTCTAATGTGAACAGTTGCGTTGATTCTTTCTTATTTACAATTTTCTTGTAGGGTTTGGCGCGTTATCTATAGTTTTCGGTGTTTTGTTTTTTTTCGGCGCCGCGATTGATTGAGTCAGTACAGAAAAGGATCAGGGAACTGCTGCTGGGGGAGATATGACGGTAAATAATTAAAACATCCATTAGTACACCATATTTGCCGTATCACCATGGTGTCGATGCCTTGTTGCTAACTGCTTTGATATCGGTTATAGGGCATTATTTTAATTTCGGTTATCTGTTGTTCGGCGGGGCGAGTGATCACGTGAGCACGGAAAAAACCAATAAAACTGAATCCTAGAAAGTGTGAGCTGTTTAGTGGATTACCTGTTAATAGAAATGAGAGGAGGCATTGGTGTTTTCCGTTTGATTCCGACTACCTTTATTGCTTGTCTTGACGGATACGCGTGTTTCGTCTGCAGTGTGCGAACTTCTTCGGTGTCGTGTACTAATAACTCGACCAGTCGAGGTATTAGGGCACGGCGCTGGGGAGGTCTGCGCATTGTGGACGGCATTTTGGATGGGGGATACTAGTTTTTCTTCTTCTTTCCAATAAAGCTGCTTCTCGGTGAGATCTGGTGCTTCGCCGGATCTATTTCTTCACCTCCGCTTAACTTGTAAACCAGTTTTACCTATATAGTTAAACCTGGTTTAACGCTTAAGTGAAGGTGAAGAAATCAGCTCTGACACCATTAAACATCTGCAGCAATAAACACTGTTCATGAATGGCAAAACAAATTTTTAGGAAACTTGCAGTTTCACAACTATAGAACCTGAATAAAGCCATTTGCTTCAACTACAGCTCAGTTTTCTTCCACCAATTAACGTGTTACACACTCAATTTACTTCGGCAAAATTTCCAACAGCCGATCAACTCGGCAGTCACTTTTGCTGATATTTCTGTAAAATTTTCGTTTGTTAGCTGATTTTCGGCAAAGTTTCCATTTGCTTAATTTATTCGACGAGTCTTAGCAAACTGAAATGCCGAAACAATCGGCTGTTGGATTCTCGGCGAAAAAAACTAAGTGTGTATGACGTGTTTTGTATAAGCTCTAAAATGCCGCGTGGAACGCATTTGTCAGAGCAGGAAAAAGGGATGATTTTGGCTTATCGTGACTGTGATATCAGTATTCACGATATAGCTCCTCGTTTGAACAGATCTCATCACGTTGTTTTGATTTTTTTTTAAATCCTGATGGATATGGAAAAAATAAGAAAAGGTGGACCCAAGAAAAAGTTTTCAAAAAGATGCCAACGCAGAATTATAAACACTGCAAAAAATTCACTCAAAAGCCTGAACCAGATTAAGGCTGACTTTATGCTTGACGTTTCGCGTTCAACAGTCTACCGAACTTTAAAAGACTCTCCGGACATTCAGCGACAAAAAGTGAAGCAAGCACCACGACTTTTGCCCCGTAATAGAGCAAACCGACTTGAATTCGTCCGTGCCAACATCCGTAGGCATTGAAGTAAAGTGTGTAATCATGTTGATTCATAATTGACAATTTTTTGTCGTGTAAAGTAGTGTAATGTTTCAGGTTATCCTCTGATGAGAATAAATTTAATCTCGATGGATCAGATGGAATCTTTTCGTACTGGAGAGATTAACGGAAAGAGCTACGTTACTTTTCATCTCGCAACTTTGGAGGGGACAGTTTAATAGTTTGGAGGGCATTATTTCAAAACGGAGTCGTGCAGATTGCTTTTCCGTCAACAAGAATGAACAGCCCGGAGTACATTGAAATGCTTCAAAACCATGTGCTTCCATTCTTTCAGCAAAACCATCATGATGATTAGGTATTCCAACAAGATAACGCATCAGTTCATAAAAGCCTAGCGACCATGGCTTGGTTATCTGAACATTAAATCCAAGTAATGGAGTGGTCAGCTTGTTCTCCAGAACAGAAGCCGAACGAAAATTTGTGGCGACTGATGGTCAATGTAAGCAGACAACATGCAGTACGGGAATGTTCAAGGGCTCAAAGGAGCAATCTCATCTGCGTGTAACAAGATACAAGTATCTACAAGTCGCCACCTGGTTGAAAGTATGACAAATAGGTTGTTTGAACTGATTGAAAACAGAGGAGGTCCTACACATTACTAACATGCTGCAATCAATGCACAATCGATATAAACTTTTTGGAGAAAATTAATTTTACATCTGGTTCTATAGTTATGAAACAAAGTTTTTTGTTAACATTATTGTGTAACTTACCAGAACAATCCTAGATATAAAAACATTCTTATAAACATAGATAAATACCATATCCAATGCTTTGCCCTTGATTTCCAATATTTATTCTCTTTTATTACTCCAAAACCTCAATAAAATGACTGGTTCTATAGTTATGACACAGAGTGTATAGTAAATATGAAACGTTTAGCTAGGCAAAACGTTTACTGGTTTGGAATAAACTCTGATATTGAAAAATATGTAGCAATCTGTGATACGTGCAATGGCTATAGTTCCTAAAACAAAACCCCATTCTAAATGGATACCAACCACAAGAACCTTTAACAGCATTCATATTGACTTCTTTTATTTCAACCTTCATACGTTTTTATTGACTGTCGATAGTTTTCCTAAATGGGTAAAAGTTGAGCGGATGAAAATGGGAACTGATTGTGGAAAGGTAGTGAAGAAATTGGTAGCTCAATTCGCCAGATTTGGTTTACTAGATGTGTTGGTTTCTGATGGTGTTCCTCCATTCAATGCTTTTGCATTGTTTAAGTCTTTAACGCAACAAAGAATTGAATCCTAGAGGGGTTGAGCTGTTTAGTGGAATACTTGTAACTATAAATTAGAAGAAAAATTAGTAATCTCCATTTAATTCCAACTACCTTTGCTTATCTTCGACAGATACGTGTATTTCGTCTACAATGTGCAGACTTCTTCAGTGTCTCGTACTAATAACTCGACTTTCTTCTAATTTATAGTAACAGAGAATTAATGTCCTCAAAAGTCCACCGTATAGTCCCTCCAGCAACGGTCAAGCCGAGTAAGTTGGTAAGAATCGTAAAAGATGTGCTGAAAAAACCTTACTGGATCCTGAGCTGTCTCATTTAGATTTAGAGGACCAGATTAGCCTGTTTTAATCAATTATAGGAATAACTGTTTGACAATTGATGGTAACTTTTCATCGCAAATGATTTTTGCATATAAAACAAAGATGATTTTGGACTTGTTGAATCCCAAAATGCAATATAAACAACATCTTCGTTTAGAAGCACCACAATATAGAGATAGTCAAGTTCGCGAAAACCTGTTCGCTTGCATGATGAAGTGAGATTAAAAGTAAGCAAGGTTTTCCTAGAAAAAGGATCAGATTCTTTCGGAAACTTGATAGAAGGGAACGAATTATGATATAAAAATCATAACCCTCATATTACAGCAAAATGGCTGAGAGCAGGTTTAATTAAAAAATATACATTCCAGATTCTTATTGCAAGCATGCCAACCATGGCCCATTGAGATTAACTGCGAATGAGTAAGCAAAACCACTTCCGATAACCGATCAATCGGTGGGGTCGGCAACAGCTGCAACCGGAAACGAGTGATAGAGCAAGCAGCGAGGGAATCAATGGCATTTCTGAAGATGAAATCAGGCATAAATTTCTGAAGATTAAATAGCCTAGCTCCTAGGCGTTCGAAAAGATTGAGAAAGGCAAAAATTGACGAAGATTGTATGTATTGGACTAAATGTAATTTGAATACGCTCTGAAGGAAGAAGCATGTTTTGAATTAGGATTTTTAGGCTGTAGTGTTTGCGTTGAACGTGCAGGTGAAAAGCGTTTAGCGAAAAACGACTCAGGTATCTACAGATACAGATGTGGTTGTTCGGTAGGAGAAAACAAGGAACATAAATGATGATATGTCAATTGCTTGCTGAACCTCTAACTGTACACACTGTTCTCATTTCTGGCTCCAAGAAAAGCAAAAAGTTCAATTGCAGCTTTTACAATCATATCTTTAGAAATGCACATGATTAAAAAAGACAATTTTGCCACACAATGATCCACACAACGTTTTATGCCAATGTGAGCAAGCGGTTGGAGGCTCACAGATTCCTCGAAACAAATTTATCGCTGTGTACTTAGTGCCTCGACAATCGAAACATCCGTAGGGCCTTTGATCAACCGCCAACAACTTTTCAATGTGAGTGAATCAATACCACTAGATGCCGCAACGCCATTGGCCACTTTTGGAGTTCCGCTGTCAAGTATTCTATTTTTATTTTCACTCGTCATCGCACTCCCATCCCTCTATCATCAAGTTTGCCCTTCTTTATGAAATAAACGAGTAGACGCGACATATGCTTAATTGCTGTACTGCTGATTGCCTCGACAATCGAAGCAACTGTAGGGTTTTTAGTAATTCTGTTTCGACTTGCTAAAGTGGCTGAGTGGATACTACCAAGTTTCGAATCTCGGTTACGAATCGAAATCGAAATCGTGTAAGCCATTGAACTTCCGAACTCCTTTCTCATACTCAACAACTAATGCACTGCACCACCTCACGCGCATATTGAATTCAAATTGATGTGTTGCTTTTTTGCCCACGCGCAATGTTGCATTTTTTCTCCAAGTTACAAGAGAATTGAAACAAAATCATGGAAAATTGCATTACAATCTTGCTTTTTTATTTTGGGTGTAGTTGGTGGATTTAAAAAACATGTCTTAAGTGTCCGAAAAAGCTATTAATCCTCGATCGGAATATGAGGAGTGCGTTTTAAATATTATTATTATTTTTTGTGATGGCGGACTGGCTTTACTGCATCCAGGAGTTGGTTTAGTAGGAGCCTTTGGTTTTGCAATTTCTTTCCCCCTTTAGCCTGAATTATTTTCAAGGTGAATAAAGTTATCTTACGGCACACTTTAGAAGAGGATTGTTTTCTTTTTATGGCCCGAGAGGTGTACCACCGTAGACCTCCCTTCATCAGATGAGTCAGAGTCCGATTTTTCAGCTGACAAAATCTAAAATTGGATGGCATCTTGGGCAGCTGTTGCAGACCTTAGCAGTTCTGCATAAATCTGCTTGGAGCGTGCAAGGATGAAACGCTGCACTCTGTCGGATTGTATTTTGTGCCTTGGGTACTCCTGCAAAGATTCTCACCACAATAAATACATTTCTGCACAGCTTGTGTGGTTTTTACCACACTTGTCGCAACGAAATTTGTTGCCGCAATGACTGGCTGAATATTCCAGTTTTTCAAGCCCACCGCGAAAACAACTCCATCTAATATAACAAAGTTTGGTTTAGCATAACTGTCTAAAGTCATCCGAAACGATTCAGAAAGTTGATAGACTTAACCTTCAGACTCGTTTCGGGTGACATTCGGCGGCTTTGTTCTCCCAAACTTTTGTCTTGCAACGATGCTTAATGTAGTTGATGTACATCCAGTTTAGTAACAAGCTTACGAGCTACTTTTGAGTTCCTGAAGCAACCAGAAACTCGTTTCAAGTCCTCGACAGTTAGACTTGTCCTGGAATCAACGCCATCGATCTCTACATCTCGCGAAGATACACGATGTTCAATTTTGACTTCGTGGACAGCAATTTTATATACCATTTCATAGTTCGGCGCTTCTACACGCAGTCTATTAAATATCTCGTAAACTGAGATCAGACTGTTTGACGAAACGCCAAATATTTGACAAATTTTGACAAATATATTTTACCAACGTGTGATCGCCAAATATATTTGACCAAATACAGCTGTTCACTATTCGGACACACGCACGGAGAAAAACTTTTAGGAACGGAAAAACTTTTTATTGAAACCGCAATTTATACGGACGAGAGATTAATTTATTGCACGATACTCTTTTCACCAAGATGTATTCGACGCAAACCCGTGCACTATTCAATTACAACTAACTACTGCCCCGGTATCGACAGGGTCAGTGGTGAATTTCTAGCACGATCGTTCATATCACTCGATCGGCTATCGGTGATAAGGATGGGATGTACAAAAAACGAGATGACTACTGATAAGCATGTGGAACCTATCTGTGCTTCCAAACGGGTCGAAATTATTACGCCTGAACATGCTGGCCGCCTTGAAATCTCTGCATTTCAAAACTCTAAGTGTTCAAAATTCTTTTGCCTGGACTGTATAACCTTACACTACTTCAATACTACTAGAATTCTAGTGATCGTGTTTTGCTCGGTTTGTTTTGGATTTTCAACTAGTAATTTTACGGTTCGTGTTCTTCAAATCTGGGTCGATTCGATATCGTCGACCTTGACCTACATCTGACAACCGGCCTTTGTTCTAGGTTGCTGCCGATCGATAACAATTGTTGTACTACGCTGTGTTGTTGTGTCTGCTACATGGAGGGATCATCTTTCGATAGTCGAATTTTGCTGCTGCACTGCATTGGAACTATGCAGTCCTATGGGTAGATTATATTACACGATGTGTTGCTGGACGTGGACTGTATGGAATTGGATATCAACGCTTCGAAATTCGTGTATCGGATGGATTTTCTCGCTCATCAAGATTTCATCAAGACCGGATCATCATCGTCGTCATCGTCGTCATCGTCGTCGTCGTCGTCGTCGTCGTCGTCGTCGTCGTCACATCGGCAGCATCGACGACCGTGGAGTGGTGGCATCAATCGAATCTATAGATGAGAGGGTGCTTTTTAACCTGAATTTGTGAACATTAACATGACTCCTGGCCTCCGCGGGTGCTCCCAGCACCGTGGATAACTACTGGAGTGTCGTTCTAACTATTGACGAGATCACATGTTGCACACTGAACTTCTTCAATGGTGTTGCTACGGGCCACTAAAGCCAACGGCTTGGGTTGATCATTCCCTGAAGATAGCTTGTCGGTGCAATAACAGCTGAATGAGCATCGGTACCTAACGCTCAGGTGGTTTGTTCAAAATGAAAATGGTGAGCTGTGATGCTGGCAAAGTGATGTAATTAAATTTTCCTTCCTAGGTTGAACCGATGACAACGGATTAAACGAAATTGGATTGATTCTTGCGACATCACATACATATCATGGTTGACGACACGTTACGACCTTCGACCAGAGATTGCCGGTGGGATGAGATTATGCGCTGCCACGATAGCGACTATGGGGATAAACATTCCATAAGCTTTTTGCAATTCAAAATTATAGACATACTTAACTGGGGTGCGGAGGTCTCCTTTAGGAAACCGCCGCGATGCCGAAGCACCGACGATGGGAGAGTTTTAGAACTCTCCTGATAGGGACACGTTGTCACTGATAGGGAGGAAACAAATCATCAAAATGGCCCTTTTGAAGAGTTCGTCCTTGGTGCGAACGGTCACTACTCGGACGTTGCTGTCCGATCCAGGAAATATTTCCGCTACTCGGCCCAGGTGCCATCGCTGTGGCGGCAAGTTATCCTCCTTCATGAGCACCATAGTGCCAACCTTGATGTTGTCACGCTGCTTGGTCCATTTCGTCCGGTTATGGAAATCGGACAGATAGTGTGTCTTCCATTTTTTCCAAATCTGTTTTACGAAGTGCTGGGTTTTTTGCCAGATAGACAAACGATTCTCTGGAACGTCTTGAAAATCCGGTTCCGGTACAGCAGTGAAGGGCCTTCCAATCAAAAAGTAGCCAGGGGTCAATGCTGAAAAGTCATTTGGATCGTTGCTCAAAGGGGTCAATGGACGAGAATTTAATACAGCTGCAACTTGCTGCACCACGGTGTTTAGTTCGTCGTAGCTCAACTGAGTGGTTCCAATCGTCTCCGAAAGTTCCATTTAAACAATTTGACGGCCGCTTCCCACAAACCGCCGAAATTTGGAGAGCGTGCAGGAATAAAATCAAACCGTATGCCTTCATCTTCTGCTGAACGGATGATCGTATGCTGAAATTTCTGGTCCAAAAACTGACGACGAAGGTCTTCAAGCTCTCTACTGGCGCCGACAAAGTTGGTGGCATTGTCGCACATGACCACCTGTGGTTTTCCTCGACATGCAACGAATCTTCTGAAGGCGGACAAAAATGCCTGAGTAGACAAATCAGATACGATCTCCATGTGTAATGCCTTTGTCACCAGACAAATGAAAATCGCCACGTAGCTTTTGATTGTTGGGCTACGACGAATCGGATATTTGATGTAAAACGGGCCACACAAATCTATTCCGACTTTCCCGAAGACTGCTGACGGACTTTTGCCCCGTAATAGAGCAAACCGACTTGAATTCGTCCGTGCCAACATGCGTAGGCATTGAAGTAAAGTGTGTAATCATGTTGATTCATAATTGACAATTTTTTGTCGTGTAAAGTAGTGTAATGTTTCAGGTTATCCTCTGATGAGAATAAATTTAATCTCGATGGATCAGATGGAATCTTGTCGTACTGGAGAGATTAACGGAAAGAGCCACGTTACTTTTCATCTCGCAACTTTGGAGGGGACAGTTTAATAGTTTGGAGGGCATTATTTCAAAACGGAGTCGTGCAGATTGCTTTTCCGTCAACAAGAATGAACAGCCCGGAGTACATTGAAATGCTTCAAAACCATTTGCTTCCATTCTTTCAGCAAAACCATCATGATGATTAGGTATTCCAACAAGATAACGCATCAGTTCATAAAAGCCGAGCGACCATGGCTTGGTTATCTGAACATTAAATCCAAGTAATGGAGTGGTCAGCTTGTTCTCCAGAACAGAATCCGAACGAAAATTTGTGGCGACTGATGGTCAATGTAAGCAGACAACATGCAGTACGGGAATGTTCAAGGGCTCAAAGGAGCAATCTCATCTGCGTGTAACAAGATACCAGTATGACAAATAGGTTGTTTGAACTGATTGAAAACAGAGGAGGTCCTACACATTACTAACATGCTGCAATCAATGCACAATCGATATAAACTTTTTGGAGAAAATTAATTTTACATCTGGTTCTATAGTTATGAAACAAAGTTTTTTGTTAACATTATTGGGTAACTTACCAGAACAATCCTAGATATAAAAACATTCTTATAAACATAGATAAATACCATATCCAATGCTTTGCCCTTGATTTCCAATATTTATTCTCTTTTATTACTCCAAAACCTCAATAAAATGACTGGTTCTATAGTTATGACACAGAGTGTATAGTAAAGATGAAACGTTTAGCTAGGCAAAACGTTTACTGGTTTGGAATAAACTCTGATATTGAAAAATATGTAGCAATCTGTGATACGTGCAATAGCATGGCTATAGTTCCTAAAACAAAACCCCATTCTAAATGGATACCAACCACAAGAACCTTTAACAGCATTCATATTGACTTCTTTTATTTCAACCTTCATACGTTTTTATTGACTGTCGATAGTTTTCCTAAATGGGTAAAAGTTGAGCGGATGAAAATGGGAACTGATTGTGGAAAGGTAGTGAAGAAATTGGTAGCTCAATTCGCCAGATTTGGTTTACTAGATGTGTTGGTTTCTGATGGTGTTCCTCCATTCAATGCTTTTGCATTGTTTAAGTCTTTAACGCAACAAAGAATTGAATCCTAGAGGAGTTAAGCTGTTTAGTGGAATACTTGTAACTATAAATTAGAAGAAAAATTAGTAATCTCCATTTAATTCCAACTACCTTTGCTTATCTTCGACAGATACGTGTATTTCGTCTACAATATGCAGACTTCTTCAGTGTCTCGTACTAATAACTCGACTTTCTTCTAATTTATAGTAACAGAGAATTAATGTCCTCAAAAGTCCACCGTATAGTTCCTCCAGCAACGGTCAAGCCGAGTAAGTTGGTAAGAATCGTAAAAGATGTGCTGAAAAAACCTTACTGGATCCTGAGCTGTCTCATTTAGATTTAGAGGACCAGATTAGCCTGTTTTAATCAATTATAGGAATAACTGTTTGACAATTGATGGTAACTTTTCATCGCAAATGATTTTTGCATATAAAACAAAGATGATTTTGGACTTGTTGAATCCCAAAATGCAATATAAACAACATCTTCGTTTAGAAGCACCACAATATAGAGATAGTCAAGTTCGCGAAAACCTGTTCGCTTGCATGATGAAGTGAGATTAAAAGTAAGCAGGGTTTTCCTAGAAAAAGGATCAGATTCTTTCGGAAACTTGATAGAAGGGAACGAATTATGATATAAAAATCATAACCCTCATATTACAGCAAAATGGCTGAGAGCAGGTTTAATTAAAATATATACATTCCAGATTCTCATTGCAAGCATGCCAACCATGGCCCATTGAGATTAACTGCGAATGAGTAAGCAAAACCACTTCCAATAACCGATCAATCGGTGGGGTCGGCAACAGCTGCAACCGGAAACGAGTGATAGAGCAAGCAGCGAGGGAGTCAATGGCATTTCTGAAGATGAAATCAGGCATAAATTTCTGAAGATGAAATAGCCTAGCTCCTAGGCGTTCGAAAAGATTGAGAAAGGCAAAAATTGACGAAGATTGTATGTATTGGACTAAATGTAATTTGAATACGCTCTGAAGGAAGAAGCATGTTTTGAATTAGGATTTTTAGGCTGTAGTGTTTGCGTTGAACGTGCAGGTGAAAAGCGTTTAGCGAAAAACGACTCAGGTATCTACAGATCCAGATGTGGTTGTTCGGTAGGAGAAAACAAGGAACATAAATGATGATATGTCAATTGCTTGCTGAACATCTAACTGTACACACTGTTCTCATTTCTGGCTCCAAGAAAAGCAAAAAGTTCAATTGCAGCTTTTACAATCATATCTTTAGAAATGCACATGATTAAAAAAGACAATTTTGCCACACAATGATCCACACAACGTTTTATGCCAATGTGAGCAAGCGGTTGGAGGCTCACAGATTCCTCGAAACAAATTTATCGCTGTGTACTTAGTGCCTCGACAATCGAAACATCCGTAGGGCCTTTGATCAACCGCCAACAACTTTTCAATGTGAGTGAATCAATACCACTAGATGCCGCAACGCCATTGGCCACTTTTGGAGTTCCGCTGTCAAGTATTCTATTTTTATTTTCACTCGTCATCGCACTCCCATCCCTCTATCATCAAGTTTGCCCTTCTTTATGAAATAAACGAGTAGACGCGACATATGCTTAATTGCTGTACTGCTGATTGCCTCGACAATCGAAGCAACTGTAGGGTTTTTAGTCCTTCTGTTTCGACTTGCTAAAGTGGCTGAGTGGATACTACCAAGTTTCGAATCTCGGTTACGAATCGAAATCGAAATCGTGTAAGCCATTGAACTTCCGAACTCCTTTCTCATACTCAACAACTAATGCACTGCACCACCTCACGCGCATATTGAATTCAAATTGATGTGTTGCTTTTTTGCCCACGCGCAATGTTGCATTTTTTCTCCAAGTTACAAGAGAATTGAAACAAAATCATGGAAAATTGCATTACAATCTTGCTTTTTTATTTTGGGTGTAGTTGGTGGATTTAAAAAACATGTCTTAAGTGTCCGAAAAAGCTATTAATCCTCGATCGGAATATGAGGAGTGCGTTTTAAATATTATTATTATTTTTTGTGATGGCGGACTGGCTTTACTGCATCCAGGAGTTGGTTTAGTAGGAGCCTTTGGTTTTGCAATTTCTTTCCCCCTTTAGCCTGAATTATTTTCAAGGTGAATAAAGTTATCTTACGGCACACTTTAGAAGAGGATTGTTTTCTTTTTATGGCCCGAGAGGTGTACCACCGTAGACCTCCCTTCATCAGATGAGTCAGAGTCCGATTTTTCAGCTGACAAAATCTAAAATTGGATGGCATCTTGGGCAGCTGTTGCAGACCTTTGCAGTTCTGCATAAATCTGCTTGGAGCGTGCAAGGATGAAACGCTGCACTCTGTCGGATTGCATTTTGTGCCTTGGGTACTCCTGCAAAGATTCTCACCACAATAAATACATTTCTGCACAGCTTGTGTGGTTTTTACCACACTTGTCGCAACGAAATTTGTTGCCGCAATGACTGGCTGAATATTCCAGTTTTTCAAGCCCACCGCGAAAACAACTCCATCTAATATAACAAAGTTTGGTTTAGCATAACTGTCTAAAGTCATCCGAAACGATTCAGAAAGTTGATAGACTTAACCTTCAGACTCGTTTCGGGTGACATTCGGCGGCTTTGTTCTCCCAAACTTTTGTCTTGCAACGATGCTTAATGTAGTTGATGTACATCCAGTTTAGTAACAAGCTTACGAGCTACTTTTGAGTTCCTGAAGCAACCAGAAACTCGTTTCAAGTCCTCGACAGTTAGACTTGTCCTGGAATCAACGCCATCGATCTCTACATCTCGCGAAGATACACGATGTTCAATTTTGACTTCGTGGACAGCAATTTTATATACCATTTCATAGTTCGGCGCTTCTACACGCAGTCTATTAAATATCTCGTAAACTGAGATCAGACTGTTTGACGAAACGCCAAATATTTGACAAATTTTGACAAATTTATTTGACCAACGTGTGATCGCCAAATATATTTGACCAAATACAGCTGTTCACTATTCGGACACACGCACGGAGAAAAACTTCGGACAATACGGTTCAAACAACACTCGCAGGATTAGGAACGGAAAAACTTTTTATTGAAACCGCAATTTATACGGACGAGAGATTAATTTATTGCTCGATACTCTTTTCACCAAGATGTATTCGACGCAAACCCGTGCACTATTCAATTACAACTAACTACTGCCCCGGTATCGACAGGGTGAGTGGTGAATTTCTAGCACGATCGTTCATATCACTCGATCGGCTATCGGTGATAAGGATGGGATGTACAAAAAACGAGATGACTACTGATAAGCATGTGGAACCTATCTGTGCTTCCAAACGGGTCGAAATTATTACGCCTGAACATGCTGGTCGCCTTGAAATCTCTGCATTTCAAAACTCTAAGTGTTCAAAATTCTTTTGCCTGGACTGTATAACCTTACACTACTTCAATACTACTAGAATTCTAGTGATCGTGTTTTGCTCGGTTTGTTTTGGATTTTCAACTAGTAATTTTACGGTTCGTGTTCTTCAAATCTGGGTCGATTCGATATTGTCCACCTTGACCTTCATCTGACAACCGGCCTTTGTTCTAGGTTGCTGCCGATCGATAACAATTGTTGTACTACGCTGTGTTGTTGTGTCTGCTACATGGAGGGATCATCTTTCGACAGTCGAATTTTGCTGCTGCACTGCATTGGAACTATGCAGTCCTATGGGTAGATTATATTACACGATGTGTTGCTGGACGTGGACTGTATGGAATTGGACATCAACGCTTCGAAATTCGTGTATCGGATGGATTTTCTCGCTCATCAAGATTTCATCAAGACCGGATCATCATCGTCGTCATCGTCGTCATCGTCGTCGTCGTCGTCGTCGTCGTCGTCGTCGTCGTCGTCACATCGGCAGCATCGACGACC
>JASCZW010014634.1:0-22433 GCA_034211315.2 Aedes japonicus
AGCCAAATAATTGAGTCTGGCATAGTCAAATGAATACTTCGTCATTCCGAGTCATTGATATTGTTCCACTTCATGCCTTCATCATTGCTCAAAACCTTCAAGTGGAACTGCGGGCAGTTGCAACTTCAACATTAAATTACGGGAGCCTGTTTTAATGAATGTAAATGGTTTTTTGAGGTATTCTTCCTGCTAGGTGACATCGTCTGTTTGTCACGAATATTTGTCTTACGATGAGCTGCTTGTTCTGCCAAATCATCAGTCTTAGCAAATTTGTCCATCAGCAAACTTAACTCGCAGGAATATCTCGTTCAATATTACGTAGAATTTTGCAATAGGAAGTTACCGGTTCATTTTGACGTATTCATCATGATCTGTTATTGAAGTCAGCTCCGCTGTTATTCTCGAGCTCGAGTTTGGTGACAACTTGCTTTAACGTTCCGTTTGGTTGCTTGCTGGCTGATTAGAACGATAACCTGCTCGTACATTCGAAAAATCGTTTGCGAGCAGGATATCGTTCTAATCCAGCCAGCAAGCAACCAAACAGAACGTTGAAGCCGTTGTAGTCACCAAAACTCGAGCTCGGAAATTGTACCAGCAGGTTTTGACGAAATAACAAGGATCGATGATGAAACCCACGTCAAAATGGTTTCCGACAGCTTCCTGGCCAAAAATCTACATGGCGACGGAACGAGGGAGATGTTCCTGCGAAGCTTGTTATTTGATGACAAATTTGCCCAAAAGACTGATGATTTGGCAAGAACAAGCAGCAGCGGAGCAAAGACCAAAGTGTTCGTGACAAACAAGACGATGGCCTCGTACCTGTACAAGGAAGAATGCTCAAAAACGATGTACCATTTCACAGTTTCATAAAGGTCGCAAGTTTTGGCCAGATTTGAATATGCTGCCCACCGTCGCAGCGTTCCGCCGCCTTATCGAGAGGTTTTGGGCAATGGCGCTGGGGGCGGCAGGGGTGGCGCATATTTAGGAGATACTATTTGTACAGGCTCAATTGATCCAACCTTTGCTAGAGCGAACTCCTTTTCATATTTATATACATCTGCTATCTTAAACCCAACGTTAAGGGGATAGACCGATTACTCGCGGCCGTCAGAAGGTTAACAGGAAACAACTGACAGGACGAAGCTGGCTGGAATGGGTGCAAATTCTTATTCGGAAACAAAGAGAATTTGATTTGTTTTGATATTTTTCCTTAAAAAGGAAGGGAAATTAGCTTTAATTTGATGTACCAACATATTTGTAGCTCAACCCGTTACCGAGATACAGATGATTTTATTGTTCCGGATTCTAAATGGACATAGCTTTAATTTGTCAAAAAATGTTTTTAAAAATATACTCAATAGTATTACATGGTTTGTAGGTTAAAATGATTCAGCCTGTGCGTCAATTTAAAGATGGAGATATAATACACAAAGGTTTTTTTTGCAGCGCGTTTTTTCTTTCACGTCGGGTTGTTTTTCGGTGATAACTCCAGAACGGGACAACTTATCAGACCTAATTCAAATCAATACATTTTCACGTTTTAGCTATAAAAAGTAATCATCATATGGCAGTTTTTTCAAAAATCACAATTTTTGGTGTAAATACTCAAAATTGAAAAAATGTATTTTGATCATTGCATGAAAAGTAACCCATACAAACAAAATCGGAGCAATATAAAATGTTTAAGCACGTGAATTTATCAACTTCCTCTATTTACTTTCACTTTTTTAAACACTATTTTTTAAAAACTTCTTGAGCGTATTAGTAGAACGATTGTGATTGGGAACTAGAGAACTCGGGGTTTGACTCATTTGATCATTTTTTAAAAAATAAAATTAAACCTGAAACACTTTTTAAATTTCGTAGACTCGTGAAAGCGGGTTCATTTAATTCTCCACTGAGCTGTTCGACAGACAGGCCTGACTGTCCGTTACTACAGACTTCTTCAGTGTCGAGCACTGTCGAAAGTCGAGCACTCGACACCGAAGAAGTCTGTAAGTAGGCAGACGAAAATAGGCCTCCATCTGTCAAAAAGATAAGCTCATAGTGGAATTAAATGGAATTTGCTCTCGCGAATTCTAGCGAAAATTTAAAAAGTGTTTCAAGGTTTAATTTTTTTATTTTTTAAAAAAGCGGATCAAATGAAGTGTTAAATTTTAAACTCTATTTAGTCTTTTCGTCACGGTTCCATACTAAAAGTGGAACGGATCACCCGTGCAAAAAAAAAACCTTAGAGTATATACACAACCGTACTGTAGTTTATTTCACTCCATAATGTTGTGGTTATCCGGCTGGCTGCCAACTGGATCAAACCGGATAGCAATTTATCTCCCTGGTTATCTTGGACTTTCTCAGCTGGACGCAAATTCACCACTCCACCATGATTGCTATGTTGCCTATCAACCAGTTGCTTAGCCACCGATTGCCTGCCAATCCACCAGTGGCTCCCCACCACTCCTATCCGCGCCAACACTGCAGAACGAATGAAGCTGTCTGCGAAGGTTTTCCACTTATAAATCGTAAGCAGCTGCATATGAGACTTGCGATACTTCCAATCGTTATCTGTGTTGGTTTAAAATTTAGCTTTTTTTTAAGTAAGTGTTCAAAATGTATTTATAAGAATTGATTCATCGATTCATTACCGAGAAAATTATTCAAATTTTGACAAATTTTCGTAACGTGTCTAGTTTTAAGTTTATGTAATTGAACCCCACCCAAGTAACATTGCCAGAACCATCCAGCTTTATTAAGTTTTATTTAAATTTTTTGAAAGTCACTAGAAATCAATTCAGTTTTATTATGGCAGCAAGAGATGCCAACAGGTTTCAAATTTTAATAAGGTTTATAAGAACCTACACGGATTCTTTACAACGATCTTAAAACCTTGACTTTTAATATCCTTTTTCTCCTGTCAAAGGTTTTATGTTGACATTATAAACTTATAAAATGCCGTTTTAGGACTCATTCATATTATCTTATTATGGTCAGTTGAAAAAGCATTTTGAAACCATTTTGCTTCCAGTAAATGCATTAAATGGCTGATTGGCATTGAGGAAAGCTACCAAATAACCAGATAGTTTTATAGTAGCCATTGGTAAGATAAATTGGCTTTTTGGCAAAACCGTGATTTCTTCCAATCGCCATATTGAAAAATTTGAAATAATTGAAATGTGGAAAAATAAATACACCAAATTTAACTTGTAATGCAATTCAACTGTAGATCAAAAACCAACTTCGGTATTCTTTAAGATAACCTTATTGAATTCCATCAATTTTCAGGAGTTTCATGATTAATTCATTGAATATATTTCTTTCCATTTTGTTTTTGTTGTTGGAAAGTCGCATAATTACCGAGGCGCATTTATTGTCGGCTCCTAATATTCATCAATATTAACCATAACATTAAATACGCATATGATTTGGAGCATGCTGCCCCAAAAAACTCTCCATTTGTTTTGGATATTTTGCTATCAAACGTTATTTCCCGCAACACTAGAACTTTTTTCTTAGCCATTATTTACTGTTGAATGAATCAGAAGAGAGGAGAATCGAACAAAGCAGAACAACAAAAACCAATCCAGATATCGCCGTGAAGTTCGACAGCTATGGCCTTTTGGCCCTATGCTGGGTTGGATGGCAGCCAATAGGTTTTATGATGGTTCTCAAGTGGTCACTAGATCATTTTCAAAATCTTTATGGTCTTAAAAAGGTTTTATTAATTTGTTTTCACAACCGTCTATAGAGTGGGCCACTTTGTGCACATTTCGGCTTTAGAGATGCATGGAGGAGGCGTTGGTGAACAAAACAGTTTTGAATGATGTTTCATTAACAAAGCCGGGAGGAGTGCTATACGACTGGAATAGAACCGAAATTGTTACTTGGGCAGTATGGTAAGCTTACGTCTAAAAATAGACAAAATTAGCAATTCGTATTTAACAAAGTAATTGTAAACTTTAACAAAGTGATAATCCGGAGTTGTTAAGAGATTTTATTTAAAAATATTGAACAACATTTAAAATCCCAGACAACTCAGCAAATCAACTCAAACCCATCGGTAACGATGGATGATCATAAGTACACATCCCTCAGATTCGAAACAAATCACTCTAAGCTTTCGAACGCTTTCACCGCCTTCCCGACGTGCATAAGCAAACACTTCCCACCCAATTGTGAGCCAAAATATGCAATTCTTCACCCCTGAATGATTAAGTACCTTTCAAACGGTTGCTGAGCTGCATTTTCCTCACTTACTTTGCGCACCGCACATCAGGCCCCCTCCCCCTCACACGTATTCAGGTGAAAGGCACATACACACATCAATTCCGAACCAGAAGGGTGGAAAAAGTGCCAAAAGAAATACTTTATCTCGGTTTTGCGCCAAACGAAAACGTCTTCATTCTTTCTCGTGAGAGGAAAACAGCGCTTCGTCTACTTTTGGCTCGTTGTCGGTGCTTCCCGGTGCTTGAGCCAACAAACATACTAAAACCGTGCGGTGACAGGTACCTACCTACTTACTTCTTTTCATTTTCTTCTTCACGTCGCATCCAGCAGCGCTGCTGACGAGAACTTGTGTGCGAAAATCGAATCTCCAAGAAAAATAGCTGAAAATAGCTGTCTGATGGATGTGAAGCATTCCTACCCCTTTTGCGCGTTACACAAACCCCCACCCCCCCCTCGTCACATATGGGAGACCTCGAGAAGATGCATGGCTTTGAACACGCTTGCAGTTCAGAGATCCCTCGCCCAGAACAGGTGTTGAAATCAACGCCCCATACATAATGCATGCCGGATTGAAAAGGAAATGATTTATACGTGATTTTGATGAAGAAAAACAAATTTATAAATTCTTCCATATCGCTTCGGCGTTGGGGGGCCAGGAGTTGATGCAAGTGGGAAAGATCGATCCAGTTCTCGAGAAAAGAAAAACACATGTGAAGAAGAGTGCTCTGGATGGAATGTGCGGGTTGAAGGGAAGGGCCACCTTAAATTCCCGCTTCTGCCGTCCTCAAGGACTGAACGTGAAGACGGTGATGATGATGATGATGATGATGATGGTGGTGGTTTGAGGAAAGACAGGATTTTGAGGACACATATTTTCACATCGTCAATTTTTCGTTGTTTGTCGTATTCGAAACGAGAAGGGTTCCAAAGTGCCTTGAAATGGGAGTTTTTCTTTTCCTCGGCTTGTCCTAAGGAGAAGATTCGTGTCAATATGATAATAACTTTTTGATTGAATTATCTCTGATTCCTGTGTGGCTTGCCGGGACACGAAGCAAGAGGCATGTGAGCGGAGAACACATGACAGCGAGGAAAAATTGGGGTCATGGTCTGAATTCATTGACGTTCTTGGAATTTGCTCCTAAATTTTTAAAGCCTTACACGTTGGTAATTGAGTGGAATCTCATCTACTACTACTGGAGCTGGTCTAGCGGATTCATCACTCGTTCTTCACACCGCTTCACACCACCATCATCATCATCATCATCATCATCATCATCATCAACGTCATCAAGGCATGGGAAAGCGCTTCGCGTCATTAAGCCACTCTGCTCATTCTCCTTCTCTTTGTTTCACATTGAAAGACGGTGCTTTCCCGGATCACCGGAAGGCTTCGCCAGCTTACTGTTTGATTGTAATTTTGCTGGAAATCCCACATTATCGATACCCTTGGCAGTCGTCGCGTCCTTCTGTTTCCCGGCACATACGGATGATGATGAATCCCGACGAAGCCAGCCGGTAGGAATATAGTAGCGTGCGGCAGCAGTCAATCAGCAGTTGATCACGGAATCTCGAACGAGCCAGAATGCGAGCATTTATGAGTCCGTGAGTGTATGTGGGTACTTGTGTTTTCTTGCCACCCATTCACAGCTAGCTGAAATCGGAAACTCCACTCCGACGCCGGTTTTAGACGATGAGGGCGAGGTAAGAGAGCGCATTGCCTGTTTATGGCTGTCTTATGCTAAATCTTCCAATCGACAGTTTAGTGATTATTCAGGCGGAGCCTTTGTTCGGCTTTCGGAGGAGAATGGAGCAGATTGTGTTGTGGTGTTTGACGTCGTTTAGGATGAACGAGGTTTACCACTGCCAGTACAGGTGGATCGCGGTTTTGGCTACATAGCTGATTTGTTGTTAAATATACATAGTTGTTAAATTAACAATTAATGGAGAAATCTAGATTCACTTGTTTATATTGAAAAACCAAGTGAGCTTATTGTTCTGTTTATTTATTGGCAAAGTCACTGCAGAGCACAACTCGAAGCAAATAAGTTTGGAGTTAAATTGGGGAGTACCATGAATGCATTCATCCTTAAAAATTTAGAATTTAACCTTCCTCGGTTCTTAAAAAAAAACTGACACAAGACGAATTTCACGCCAACTTGTCTTCGTGGTTGGCAGCACCCTCTCAGAATCCAATGAATCTTAGTCAGTGCATAGACTAAGTCTTTTCAAGTAACTTTGCATACTTTGTTTTTTCAAAAAAATCTAGAATACCATTTGAAAAGGGCTTATTTGTTTATCAATTTTTTTTTTAAATCAACATAACTAAAAAAGGACAAGACTTACAAAAAAGTGCTATATGGATGACTTGTTGAAAGTTGCCTGAACATTTATGATAAAAAAATTGAAAACTTTTATAGTAAAAAATAAAAATTTATGATTAAAAAAATTAAAAATAAATTTTAAAATATAAGGTCAATTTGCAAAAATTAGCGATCTTTGAATTGAACGATTTTTTTTCTTAATAAAGGAAATATAATTGTCCAAAAGTTCACCATACATTGCACAGTGGTTCAGAATACGAATTTAGCTGGAAAGATACAAGTTTCAGCCTAGGTTAGAAGTTTTGGAAAAAAAATTGTCTTCCATAAAGTTGTTTCTATTAACAAGGCGCTTTTTTTTCGTGTGAATGAAAACTAGGGTGGTCCTTATTTTCAGAGAAATCGAAAATCTCACTTTTTCGACACACACACTAGAATAAATAATTTCAAGCAACTTTGATGGTATGATTTTTTTTCTGTACCTTTTGATTTGACTGAATTAGAGCATTTTTTCCTAAGTAGCTTAGGATGTCCCTATAAAAATCAGTTATTTTGATGTAACTTTGTTCATTTCATTTTTTTCAGCAAGGTTTTCTTGCCATGTGATTCTATAACAATAAAAATTACAACTTTTGATGTGCTGAAATTGTCTCTATCGTATGTCAAACAAAAGTTATTATGGTATTTGTAAACAAAATGGGCCTTTTTCAAATGTCGGTTATTCTCTGATTTTTTTATATATTTATGTAACTTCGTATGTTGGGATGAAGGGAGGGACCATTAAAGTGTCCAATTGAAGCGATTTGGATAGGAAGAGTAGGACTGTCAACTTTATGTTGCTAACATTTCGGGAATAAAGGGCGGGCTCTTCACCCCTTCAATAGGACTTTTAACTAGGCGAAGGCTCGGTTTTGGTGTGGTTTATTTCTTCATTTCTTCACTATTAATGCTCTCATTCTAACTAGTTTCTGTGCCTTATATGGAAAAGAGGAAATTGTTTCCATCTTGGATGAGCTTTTCATGCGATTTAATTTCTGACAATATATCAGCACTTCAGTTACATTAGAGTATGTACAAAGGTTTGAGAGCTTGTCAATACTATTAAGATTACTTGTTTCTAAACATTCTACCTCTTCAGAGCGTGCCAGTTCTGTTGAAAACCCGTACGTTGGCACGAACACGATGGAGAATGATTTTGAAATGATGTCCTTATCACTGGCCGAAAGGTCCAATTTGAAGATGAAGTTGGACATTCTTGATGTAAATGCTGTTCAGCTGGGTATGGGTTCATAATTTCTCCACGTTGAAACCTAATACCCTGATGCGGAGGAGCTCCTGAGAATCTTTCTTCAGCTCCTGCTAGGAGGTCCTTGTCCAACGGAAGAGAGTTGCAAACGGCACGCTGAACGTTGTTGATATCCAGAATTCCATTGTCATTGTGATTATTATGGGCGTTGCAGCTGTTATCGCTTACATCACAGCCAATACCATGATACATATTATGGCTGTTCATGCGACGTTTTAGAGTTTTTTTCCGCTTGTTGGCCTTCTTTTTTGCTTTTTGCTATAGTTCCCGAATATGATTCCGTGAATCATAATCGGTCCAGCCATTTCTCCAAATCCTTTTCAACCCAAGAATACGCCAACCCTCCTTGAAATCAATCGTCTGGCTTGATCTGGCAAATGCTAGATCTTAAGCCATCTCTACGGATAAGCTTAGAGTTGGATCACCAGCATTGACAGAGTGACCTGCTTCCACTGAAGTAGTCATTCTCGAACATAAAGACGACAACAGTTACACCTCATCTATAATTGCCATAATTACATCCGACGGAAAGCGGTTGCCAATATATTTTCACGATTATTGTCCATTTTTTCCGATAAACGGATTAGCATGTCTTCAATTTTAGCAATGATTGACTCGGCAATAACACTACCGAAATCACGAGTAACTTCACGCACTAGGTCAGCAGTCTCAGCTGATGATGCATGGTTTGGCGCCTCAGCCAAGGTGTTGAACATTTTTTTTTGTTTTGTTTTGCACCTTCGAGCCAGTGATGTTTCAGCAATGTCAACTGTTTTTCAATTATGTCCACCGCTTCATGCATGAGGGTGATGCCTTTCAGTTGATTTATTAGTTTATGTTGGCACTCCATCTGCTTGTCTAAAATTTTTCGTAAATCTACCACTTCGAGTAGATTAATAGCACACTGTTGGCAAAGTGGGAGCACATAGTTACGGAGGTTGTCTTCCCAGGCTTTTTTTATGTGTACGTTTTCACGCTTCAGTAATTTACATAGTTCATGTATTAAATTAATAAGTCTTTCTTGTATAAAGTAAACTTCGTAGGATTCCTTTTATAAGTTGATTCAAATATGAGTTGATAAAATGAGTTTTGGTATGCGTTTGGTCCATTATATAGTACCTATCCTTATACCATTTAATATACTTGAATTAATCTTGCTCTTGAAAATCTATGCCAAGATCAACAGAAAAGGGAAGTAAAACATGCAAAAAAAGTTTATCCACCCAAACATGATTAGTACCATTTTGCCGTGTATTGAGCGGTTCCTGTGACTTTTTTCGAAAAACATTGCATACAGTTATCCTTTCGTATTGTAGAAGCTTTCGTGATTCAAATTTGGGTTCTCGTGCATAAAAACGCACAAATTTCGGTGAGTATCCGAAAACATATCATACAGCATCACAACTGCGGTAAAAGCTACCGTCAAATTGCTAATATCGTTCAGATACGTAAAGATACGGTTGTCAAAATTTGTCAGAAGTACAAAAAGAGTGATTCTTTCACACCAGAAAAGCGATCAGGGCGACCGGCGAAGACAAGTTCCCGGATTAACAGGGCTATCGTCAGAAAGGCGGAACAAGATCGAGGTTTGTCGGCTCCAAAAATTGCAAAGCAAGATGAGAGTGAATTATCTGTCCATTTACACCTCAAACAATCCGAAATCGATTGCATCTACAAGGTTTGAAGGGTAGAGTGGCAATAAAGAAACCATGGTTGTCAGCGACAAACAATTAAAAAACGATTGAAGTGGGCTCGAGATCATATTACATGGACAGTCGATGATTGGAGAAAGGTCATTTGGTCAGACGAGACTAAAATAATGCTATTTGGGCCTGATGGTAAAGGGTGTCCACGATGAAATTGCCACACACAAAATAGATTCGCAAAATTCGAGTTTTCATCCGATTGCCTTCAAACTTTCAGGGATTGAGAAATAACTATTAAACTTCATTTTACCATTTTATTCGTATTTTATTTACAGTCCATGCGCAAATGCCCGCACCTTCGCCTTAACCCTGGCCATAAGATTCTGCACAACCTGTGAATCAACCGTTTTTTGCATGTAAACCCATACTTTCTTCAGTTCCTCGACTGTCTTCACTACCTTAGGTCGTTTAAGAAGGTGCTGCTTCATAATCGCCCAGTACTTCTAGATGGGGCGGAGCTCCGGAGTGTTGGGAGGGTTGAACATTTTCGGCACGAAATTGACCTTATTGTCCGCATACCACTTCAGCACGTCCTTGGAGTAGTGGCATGAGGCCAAATCCGGCCAGAAGATTGTTGGGACGTTGTGGGCCTTCAGGAGAGGAAGCAGCCGCTTCTGGAGAGCACTCTTTATGTACACCTGTCCGTTCATCGTGTCCTGGGTCACGAAAGGTGCACTCCGCTTCCCGCACGTGCAGATGGCTTGCCAAACCAGGAATTTCTTCGCAAATTTGGACATCTTCTGAGTGCGGACATGCTCCGGAACGCTGAACTTATCCTTGGCCGTGAAAAACAGATTGCCGGGGATCTGTTTGAAATCGGCCTTCACATATGTTTCGTCGTCCATGATGCAGCATTCAACTTTCGTCAGCATGTTGAGGTACAACTTCCTGGCACGGGTTTCGGCGGACTTGTTCTGCTTCTCGTCGTGATTAGGGGCCTTATGTACCTTGAACGTTCGAAGCCCAGCCTTAGTTTTGGCCTTCTGGACAAAACTTCGGTTTTTTTTCTTCAAAATCAAATGCTCCCTCTTGTTGGAAAAATGAAAATCGATTGGTTTAACCAAATTAATAGAAAATTCAAATTAGACTAGGATGATAGTTTTATAATAAGATGAGGGGCTATTCAAAAACCACGCCGATTTTGTAGGGATAAGGGAGAGTTTTATCAAAGTCTACGCTTCATACGAAATTAAAAAAAAAATGTATAAACAAAAGTCTAAGAGGGGGTGTGGAGGGGTCTGAGGTTTTGAAAAATGAGTCTACTTGGTTTATAAACAGGCCCTGAGTTACTGAGTAAACTACTATTAGAATGACTAGGACGGTTTCCTCGCGGTTCTCCCGAGATAAAAGTGGATGACATTTCTTGGGAGTTGAGATTCTGAGGTTTCATCCAATACACAGAAATAATAATGAATTTTAACAGACGCGTTAAATTTTCCCTCGCTTAATTGCTAGCCAAAGCAAGCGTAACTACCGAAATTGTATGCATGGGAAATAATTTGTCCTTCAAAATGAGGAGAGCAGGTCGTGATTTCATGAATATGTTGTGTTTTCGTGTTATGAATATACACCATGAACAATAAATATCTATGATATTATGAACTATTTGCCTGCTGAAATGAAATCATGAACCAATCGGATCAAAACCATGTGCGGAATTTCTGATACTGAAAACATTATTCATGCATCGGGCAAATCTACTTTATCGGCTCTAAATATAAATGAAAAAATAAATCCACCGACAGGATTCGAACCTAGTGTTGCTGTGAAGAGCTATGGTAGTACATGGTGGATGTATTTACTATGCTATCGTTATTCTTGAATTGATCCTTGACTTTAGATTAGACTTGAAAAAACGCTTTCTAATTTCATGACTCGCATCGGTCATTACAATTATGAAACCATGAAAAAAAGTCACGAATTCATGAAATAAGATAAGAGCTCGTTTCATGATTTCTAATTCATGAAAACAAAAATTCCTTTGTTGCTGTGTGCTATTTTTTGCTCGACAGACCTTATATCAGCGATATATGACTTGTATGTACATGAAATTTCCTACCCTAGTAGCAAACATGTTGCCATTCGGTTGAAATAACAAAGATATGACTTGCTAAGTTATATTTAAGTTACTACAACTAATTTTGATCATAGTGTGCTACTTGGGTATGAATGTTTTTAGTATCTGTCATTCCTTTCATGTGCATCAAATAACGCAAAGTATTCAGTGCTTCTTTCAAACTGTGCAGGTGTCGCCAGCTATACAATTTTGTACGATATGGTTAGGACTCCATTTTTTAAGTTCGGTGTAGATACAGCAGTTGATTTCTGTTTTTTTATTTACTACAGATTGAAATCCGTTTCAGTTAAACTTTTCAAAGTATTTACCTAAGTAGCAGAGTCCACACTATTACCATTACACGATCAGCCCGGTAACAACTTGCCAGCTCTGGAGTAAAGTCAATGTACTTCGATAATCTTGGCTCACTAGGATTCATTCGATTGTGTCAAATCGAATGAATTCTAGAACAAATTATGAATTGAACGTATTTACATCGATTGTTATTTTCAAACCTGTGGTGCTCATATTCGTACTTGATGAATATAATGATGACGATATGTTGTAATTTTTCCTAAATGATATATGGCGTATATTATGAATCCTTCTTACAGAGAATATATAGAAGCATAAACACACTCTAGACTTAGACTACTAGCGAAAGATTGAATAATTTGAAAAACGTAATTATCAAAAACAATACAGCATTTGAAAAATATCCGAATGCAAGCAAGTCGCGAATAAAATAGTAGCCTATCCTGGTAACCAATAATCAGTTCCAAAGCGTCTCAACGGCGGCCTTTCAAGCAATCAAGTCGCCTTAAATGAATCATAAATGCCGGTTTTGGTCCAATATACGGCTGCTTTACTGCAATGCTATGATAATGCTTCATTAATGATATTTTGGATTCGAAATGCTTATTACAGGCTACAAGCATTTAAATAGCATTTGAAATTCAACTTTACAACAGATACCATTCAAGATGCTGATACAATGATGATATAATGCTTGTAGCAGCTGAATGCAGATTTAGGGCTGATTTACTGCATATGCTAATGCTTATTGGTTACCTGGGTAAGAAGTGTGTTATCCAATAGTTTGGAGCGGTTATTTATTTGTGAGGTTTTAAAGGAATCTATAATTTTGTATTGAGACATTGTTAAGTTATTGGTTTCGCTATATTAATTATAACGGGGAATTCATACGACTGACCGGACCAAATTTTACATAGTTTGTGCGATGGTGGCTTATTGCAGATTAATTTCGATCACGAAACTGTCGAGTCGGTATATGAAAATTTAATTTAGCTAAGCCCATTGTTGAATTTATGCGCTGCGAAATGGAATCGATTGAAAATGCAACCTTAGAATATTCTTTGAATGCATAACAACATTCAAAGAATTGAACATGCATAACAACATTCAAAGAATATGAACAATTATGTACAACCTTAATATAGAAGGGCATATAATCCAAATTTTGTTATATTGATACTATTCTTCGTGAGTGACTAAAAAAAGAGGCCTTACAATGCTGCAATATTATGGAGTAGACATCACATAAGCAATATATAATGTTTTCATTATGTATAGACTCGAAAAAAATGACTAAAACAAGCTCCATTGGCAATCACGAAAAAAAAATCCCCAACATTAAAGCACTCTCCAATCTCGAAACCCCTCACTACAATCCCAGTCCACTTAAAGCCATCGGATGATTTTTTGCGTCTGATTAAAGCGCTGCTGGCCCCATCCATCGGCGAAACAAGTCCAATTCAACGGCGAACCAGCTTGTCAGCCTCTATCGGTATCAAAAGCGCTCTCCTATCGTTTCCAGCCAGCAGCCTTATTGCGGCCCTTCGCCTTCTTCAGTTGGCCAATACCATCCGGCGGTCGCTTCCCGGTGTCGGTTCGGGTCGATTTTGGTCCTACTTCAGGCGTGAAATAACCCATTTACAACTGACGACTGTGCCGAAACAAACACACACACACACACACACACACACACACACACACACACACACACACACACACACACACACACACACACACACACTCAAGCCAGTAGTGGGTAACAACAAGCGAGTCAAAATAAGTAATCCTTCTCGAGAATAACCAGGCCAGTTCTCGGCTCGGCGGCAGCACAAACACAGATAAGAACCACTCCATTCATTCTGTCCGTTCAAGTCTCTTCACCCAGCCCAGGCGGATTTGTTCGGAAAATGGAAAGGAAATCGAACCGGAAAAGTGAAACATCAATCCCGCAAATGGAAATATCGGGCTTCGTCCACGCTTGAACCGAAACCCGAAGAATCCCTCAACTGACATGTGTCTGATTCATTGGAGAAGAATGGGTGGGGGGAGGGTGGTGCTCAGGGGAAATGTGCGAAGCAGTAATAAATACGGGGATAACTTCCTTCGCCGAGCGGCACAGAACACACATCGAAGGGCGAGTCTCATTAAATATCGATCCTGACGAGGGGGTCGCTCCCATCCCCTCCCATACCCCTTTTCAGCAAACAACAGCTGACGAACGAACGCGAAGGAACGAGCGAAGCAAGAAACGGAAACGCGAGCCAACGCACACTCGCACCCACTCTCGGTGGGCTTTGCTCAGCCGTGCGTGCGTGCGTGAGTGCGTGCGGTGGGGGGCTCCCTTATTCCCGTTTCGGGGGCGTCGGAAATAAATTCTAAAAATACCCAAATGTGATGGACGCGCAATCAACTAACAGCAGCCAGCGGAAGTGGATGGTTGGATGGTTTGCGGTAATGAAGAGGATTGCGTTGTTTCCATTTCCTTGAGGCGATTCCCAAACCGATCGGCCGACCGACCGACTGACTGACTGACTGAACTGATGGGGATGGGGATGCTAACCGAGTGTCGGTTTTGCAGGCGGCGGTAGGAGAAAAATGAGGGAGGAGAAATAGAAGCCAACGAGAGACCTTCGGCAAGGATAGTGAATAGATGGGAGCACATGGACAAAATCAGAGGAAAAATGTGCCTCGGATGAAGGGAAGGAGAGGTGATTGGTTAGCTGGTTTGTAGAATGTTCGGGTGTTAACTTGGCAAGGACGGGTTGAAATGAGGAAGTATGAATCATTGTGCGCGGTTATGTCGATAATGATTAAGAACCCTGGCAGAAGTGGGTCGATTTTTGCTTTGGCCTTTTTTGAAGCGAATTGCGACAAACTTCTCATGAGGGTCATGCAAAAGTACCGGTTAACTCTGATAACCTTCAAAGCAGGCTATTCGGGAGCTTACTGTGAATAGATAGTAAGCGAATTGCCTGCTAAGCAGTTAATTATACAACTTTATGGATGGAAGTACTTCGTTAAGTGATTTTTAATTTCTGATTTTTATTTTATTAAGTTGATAACATTGATGGAAGCTAAATAGATAATGGGTTTCATTGAAAATCACGACAAAACTGCGTTAAAAATTACACTGTTTAAATTGAACGCGTCAAAAAGCTAAGCAAGTAGCACTAAAGGATTTCCAGATAGTTTCTGTTGAAAAAATCTAATAAGGACAATCCACCAACCATTCAGGCTGGTAACTGACATGCTTTGATTTGATGATAAATTTAGGCTTTTTCAGCTAAACGACTCATCGTGAATAGAATTTTATGCAACTTGCATTCGAAGCAATTAACCGAACTTTAAAGTTTGCTTGCCAATGTACAACTAACGTTATCAAGTGTTGACGTTCAAATTTTCATTAGATGTTGTGTAATCATTTTAAATTGATTACATTTTGCTCAAATTGTTATTTGTATTTATTTTACAAACTTGTGCTTACTAATAGCCTCGAACCCGAGTCCCCTTCGCAGAAACCAGGATACATCAAACTTAAGGGTGTCCACGATGAAATTGCCACACACAAAATTGATTCGCAAAATTCGAGTTTTCATCCGATTGCCATCAAATTTTCAGGGATTGAGAAATAACTATTAAACTTCATTTTACCATTTTATTCGAATTTTATTTACAGTCCATACGCAAATGCCCGCACCTTAGCCTTAACCCCGCCCATAAGATTCTGCACAACCTGTGAATCAACCGTTTTTTGCATGTAAACCCATACTTTCTTCAGTTCCTCGACTGTCTTCACTAGCTTAGGTCGTTTTAGAAGGTGCTGCTCCATACTTCTCGATGGGGCGGAGCTCCGGAGTGTTGGGAGGGTTGAACATTTTCGGCACGAAATGGCCTTATTTTCCGCATACCACTTCAGCACGTCCTTGGAGTAGTGGCATGAGGCCAAATCCGGCCAGAAGATTGTTGGGACGTTGTGGGCCTTCAGGAGAGGAAGCAGCCGCTTCTGGAGGTACTCTTTTATGTACACCTGTCCGTTCATCGGGTCCTGGGTCACGAAAGGTGCACTCCGCTTCCCGCACGTGCAGATGGCTTGCCAAACCAGGAATTTCTTCGCAAATTTGGACATCTTCTGAGTGCGGACATGCTCCGGAACGCTGAACTTATCCTTGGCCGTGAAAAACAGGTTGCCGAGGATCTGTTTGAAGTCGGCCTTCACATATGTTTCGTCGTCCATGATGCGGCATTCAACTTTCGTCAGCATGTTGAGGTACAACTTCCTGGCACGGGTTTTGGCGGACTTGTTCTGCTTCTCGTCGCGATTAGGTGCCTTTGGTACCTTGAACGTTTGAAGCTCAGCCTTAGTTTTGGCCTTCTGGACAAAACTTCGGCTTAGGTGCAGCTTCTTAGCCACATCCCGAACGGAGGCGTTCGGATTTCGGTTGAAGGCCCCAACTACGCGGTTGTGATTTTTGGTGTTGTACGGAATACTTTTTCCTTAACTTCTGGGCTTCCGATCGGTGGTCAACCGTTCCTCGAACCGCTTAATCACTCGCGACACCGTGGAATTCGCGATTCCCAACGGTTCAGCGATGGAACGATGCGAGAGATCCTTGTTCTCGTGATGAATGCGCAAGATTTTATCACGCACGAGCTGTTCTTTCGACTCCATTGCCGCGAGTTTTGATCACAGGACTTTAAAACTTGCATGATGTAAATAATGCACTATGAACTAAATCCACTCAAATTTTCATTAAATTCTACCCAACGGTTAAAAAGTTAGAGCAATTTCATAGTGTGGCAATTTCATCGTGGACACCCTTTAAGCCATATTAACGATAAGCAATATCATTTAATTATACACTGATAAAAAGAAAAACTGAATTTTCTGCGTTATCTAATGCACACAAAGGAAATGCTAGATTAGGCAGAACAGAATGGGATATTTCATGTACATCTAAGGCAGATAGTGCCTAAATCTAACCTTTTGTATGAAATATTGCAAACAATTTTGTTGTTCCCGCATCCTCTGGCTTGGAATTAAACGAGGAGAAATTTCACGCACTAGTTTAAATTCATTATTTTTGTCTGTGTACCTTATATCAAATTCATTAACAATTGATAGCTAAACAACTTTCATAGAACACTACAGTCTTTGGTAATTCAATCTGAACTTGAAAATTCACGGAATGTTCTTGGAATAATATGATGAATACTGAATAATACTCAATTCGAACTTGGAAGTTCACTGAAGCAGCATAGGGAACTTTATGTAAACTTCCATTGTTTGGAAAGTGGGGATTTTTATTTACTATCGTACAGTTTGGACCAAAGAGTCTCAGGTTTAAATGAAATTGGTTTCGCCTATTGATGGCTTGACTTATAAGGACAAATTTATTTTTACCTATTCACAAACTATTGATTAGTTTGTTCCAGTGAGGGTGAAACTTGAATCAACTGAACCGGCTTGGAAGCGAACGCTGAGTACAAGCAATTAAATGATACTGCTTCATTAATGCTGTTTTGCATTTGAAATGCTTATTACAGGCTACACGCATTTAAATAACATATGAAATGCTACATTACAACAAATAGCATTCAAGATGCTGATATAAAGCTAATATGATTCTTGTAGTATCTGAAATGCAGATTTAGAGTTGATTTACTGCATAGGTTAATGCTTATGGTTACCTGGGTTGTACTGAAACGGTGCGTGGATTTGCTTGCGTCTCCGTTAGCAAAGGTGTTGTATCTTTCTTTGACCACTGGAATATTTCCGAACGGTTGGAAACAGTCATATGTGTTCCCATATTACCGGGGCATAGCTGCATTAAGTGCAGTATCAAAATTGTTTGAGATGATAACTCTTCGGAAGCTAGTGCAGAGCTACGCGCACTATATTTCGCTGGATCAGCATGGATTTATTCCCAAACGTTCGACATCCACTAATTTGACGTGCTTCACCTCTTTCCTGGTCAAGCAACTTGAAAACGGTAATCAAGTAGATGTTATTTACACGGATTTTTCCGCTACGTTTGATAAAATGAACCACCAAATAGCAATAGCCAAGTTCAATAACTTAGGCATGAGCAACAACTTGCTTATCTGGTCCTACCTCCTACCTAACCGATGGTAGTATGTCCGTCCGGATCGGTGACATAGGCGGATTTCAGTAAGGGTAGGGTCAGCTTATTATTTTTATAGAGAGAAAGAGAGAAAACATTCGTTTTGTGTTGTTTGTTTGCTTCTTTCAATTACACGCTGGAAGTTATTATACTTACTTTTAAAAAACTTTCGAATGTACGTTTATGTTACTTCTAGATAAAAATGAATCAAATAACTGCTATAAGCTGCTAATAATTTACAAAAACCGTTGCGCAATTCACACATTGTGCACTAAATTCACCAGAAGAGCAACTTTTTCGAAATTAAATAGGGAATGAGAAGTAATGAAAATCGACATTGATAGTAGCTGTCTTTTTTGTTCATACAAGTGTTCTCGACTTGTAGTGGTACGTATTTGATAAAGGAATTTCCTGCCAATGAACCTATCTAATTATTTTTGTTTTATGCCATAGTCATGCAAAATAGTAACCTAGTGCTTATGTAAGTATTCTATCCGGTGATCCGTTTTGTTTTGAAGGTTCTTCTGTTTATAAACATGCATCCAATCTTCTTCCAAGCTCTCCACCGATTGCTTGTCAATCTGCCTAGATTGGATGAAGTCTGCATTGAGTTATCTCAAATTATAATAATCCTTCCAATATATCACAAAAAAATGCGATTGGTTGAGTGGATTGGATATAATGAAATCATCTTGTATATTGTTGGTATGAAACCGATGAGCACCAACATCAATAGAGACCTAAAAGTGCCAGAAGGCACGAAGAGGGACTCTTATTTTTACTAAATCCCTCAATTGCCATTTTTAATGGATTAGCATAGATTGTTCTTTAGAAACTTCAATTTGACTGATACAGATATTAGTTACAGTAGTGCAATATATTGAAAAATACAGTAGTAAAAACTGAAAGTTACGAAAAAAGGCTTTGGTTCGAGCATCGGCTGTGAAAGGTTGTGACGATGCTGTATTACGCAATGTTTTTCTATTGGGCATGACGCGTTTCGTATTGTTTCGGTTATCTATAATTTGGCGATACGGGTGATCGAGTGAGCACAGTAAAAAAAACAACAAAGCGTCTCCCAAGCGTTAATAAAATTAACTTTGTTTTTCTCACGGAAAACCACCACACTTTATGAGTGACTGCAATAGCATCCTTATTATTGGTTTAACTCGGTTCAAATCGGATTTCCAGCATTTTAAAAAATCAATTTGCTTTTTCAATGAAAAACCACCATTACACTTTGTGTGCAATAGCATCGTTACTGTTGGTAAAAAGCGGTTCAAATCAGAAATCGGTACTAATATTTAAATATTTTACTAAACGAAGCGTGAATTAAGCTTATCGTTTACCAAAAGGAACCCTGTTGCCAATCTTGTTATCCAACATCCCAGTGATTTCTCGTAGAAGTGCGGCGGTGGTCTCAACTCCCAATAACACGTCCAAATAAATGTCAACAAATTCCTATCCGGTATTGCCTTAGTTTGGGATCACCAGTTTTACGCATTGAGCATGTATGCACCATCTGTTGATCCTCTGTGCAATTACAGCTGATCTGGCAGTAACGAAGTAACAACCCCGGGCGGTCAATCATGCTTATTATCCTACTCATGCTCATAAAAACGGATAAATTCTTTAAATAGAATAAGACAACTGCAACTTCTCACTCTGACTAGCTTTCTGAATCAAACTGTAAGATATGATCAACATATATTCTTAATAATACTAAACAACAGTACCGTAAAACGCGGTAACGTTGATCAGCGAGATAACATCGATCGGTTTGGCCCATATCATGAATAGTTCAAAAATATATGTTTCGTTGATACTCTGGCGGGAATGTTATGTATTGTATCGGTTATTTATTGTTCGTTAGCGTGAGTGCAAACGGGAATAGCGGGGTATCTTCCGAGACCTTTTGTTCGGTGACATAAAGCTTAAAAGGCATTAAAACTGCTAGTCATATAGCGTTAATTAGTAATTTGGTGATATTGAAGATCCGGGTCAGTCCATAATAATGTTCGGTTTCGTGCAAACCTGTAGAATGAGCTAAAAAAAATGGCCAGTGATGGTCTCGCCTAAACTGAGATTTAGGCTTGAAGATGAATTAATGTACCAGAAACTGGACGGATACCTGCGGACAGGGTTGCGGCTTATCATTTTTGACTCAGGCATATTCATTTGCCAATATCTCCTTTCAGAGGGTCGATTTGATAATATGATGTATAATGAACTTGTAGTGCATGAGTAGATCTACAACTTTGTCTAACAGTACATTGCTCTAACTCCTATATCTTCGACATGAGAGCGTATATTCACAGTGATGTTCACGATGATAATCGCGTGATCTTCACCGCGAATATCATCGCGAAGATCACTGCGAATATACGCTCTTATTCCTCAGACATAAGAGATAGAGCTATGTATTGTTACATCAAGTTGTAGGTCTACTCAAGCACCATAAGTTCATCATACATTATATTTTGAAATTGAGCTTCTGAGAAGAGCTATCGGCAAATGAATATGGATAAGTCAAAAATGATAAGCCGCAACCTTGCCTGCGGAGTTGGGTACAGGTGACTTGTGATGTAGTAAGTGCTCTCAAGGACGTAGAGAAAGACAGGTAATTGTTATCGATTGTATCTATATTAAATAAATTTATTTTTAATAGGTTTGCATCGACCATCAGTTGAATCGGTTCAATCGGTTGAATCCTTTGTGTCGGTGCTTTGTTCCGCAATATTTTATTATCGGTCAAAGCGTTTGTCTATTGTTTCGGTTACCTATTGCGTCTATTCGTTGCGCGATTGATCGAGTGAGCATGAAAAGTCTTGGTTCTACTAAACCCATTTGTCCCGGTTTTGTGCTGACTGGGTTTTGACGTCTTTGTTTTCTATACTGGGGTACAGTTAAAAAAATAAAATTATATTGCAACCGTCACGCAAAGTGGTCAGGTTTTGAACGTGAATATCTTAGTCGTTTCTCAAGAAATTTTCGAACATTTTGCACCAATCGATCGGAAATGTTTCTACGCATTTCAATAGAGAACATTGTTGATTTCCAGCCACACATATTGAAGAATTCATAAATGTTAAGCCTTGTCTTAAAAAGTATATTAACCCCTTCCGGCCTAAGGGGTCATATATGACCCCAAAATGAATATGGCTGTATAAAATCATAGACTGAATCAATGTGTACACTGTCTTGCAAAAAAATGTTCTACATCATTTCTTCTATCTGAAAAATATATAAAACATATGAGTTTAAGGCATAATTGACGACCTAGAACTTCTTGAATATGAAAAAGTTCAAGAAGAAAAGACAAATGCATTATTAATAGTGTGTTAGAATATGGTACCTATGCATGCGTGTTATTAAGTACCCGTTGATAAACGTCAAATATTTCCGTATATTTCTGGGATGTTCTTGGTTATCCAAAATGTACTTGAGTTCAGAACTTCAGATCTACAGTTGAAACAGTCGCGTTTAGGACTATATGAGGCTACGACATGCATTTAAACATATTCGATGAACCTTTTGAAAGGTCAACAGTCTTTATTTGGTAATTTTGTGATGTTCTAGGTCTACCAAACTGTGCTTGAGTTAAGAACTTAAGGTCTAAGGTAAGAAAACCTTATTAGATAAACTGTCCTTGAGTTCAAAACATAAAATATACAGTTGTAACAGTAGATTTTTGGTGTATACAATGGGACAATATGTACTAGAATTGTGTGGTCAACAGACATAAAACGGTAGTTTTGAGATATTCTAGGTCATCCAAACTGTTTTTAAGTTCAAAATATAAGATCTACAGTTTCTATCTAGAGTCTATAGTTTTTTTTTTGGGCTACATAAAGTTACTATATGTATTCAATCATATTAAATGTACCCATAATGATGTCAAAAATCATTAGTTTTTAACTTGGCGGTCCTCTAGGTAATCCGAACTGTCCTGGAGTTTAGAACTTTATATCTACGGTAGGAACAGTAGTTTTTTTAGGCTTCACAATGTAACGACACGTATTCATGCATATTCAGCGAATATTTTCGAACGTAAAAGTACACAAAGAGATAATGGAGAATAGTCTTGGTCATCCAAACCTGCCGTTGAGATCAGAAGTTAGGATCTACAGTCGTAACATTAGCTCTATAACCTATAAAAGGTGACGATATGTATTCAAACACATTCAGTGAATCTTCTGTTAGGTCACCAGTCATTATCAGAGTATCTTGGGATGTTCAAGCTTATAAAAAACTGACCTTGAGTTCAGAAGTGAAGATGTACAGAAGTATCCATAGCCGTTTGGGCTTTAAAAAGTTATAAAAAAAATTCAAACATATTCAATTGATATTCTGAAAAGCCGACAGACATCATAGGAGAACCTTGTTAGT
>JASCZW010014635.1:0-22434 GCA_034211315.2 Aedes japonicus
AGGCATAAAGCGCTTGCATATATGTCCGATCAACCAACCCCGAAGGTAAAACGAAGGTTCAGCTGATCGCTTCTTAATCGAAGATGGTCTCCCTACCACGATTAGAAGTGTGCGCCGCAGTCATCGCTGCACAATTGCTCCAGAAAGTTGTCGTCGCACTGGATATGTCGATTTCCGCTTCGTTCTTTTAGTCTGATTCGACAGTCACCCTTGAATAGTTGAGATCACCCCCCTACACGTGGAACACCTTTGTGGCCTACAGGGTCTTGGAAATACAGAGCACCACACAGGGATCCTGTTGGCATCACGTCGCTGGCAAACACAATCCTAAGGAGGATTGAAAGATTTCCTCAACAGTAATCTGTGGCACAGTGGACCCCCGTGGCTGGAACAACCTGAGAAAGAGTGGCCAATTACAACGAAGCACCCAGAAGCACATGAAGATGTCCTAGAACGACGAAAACTGGTGGCGGCGGTCCAAAACAAACCCGTAGCGAAAACAATTTTCAACACGTCATCCTCCTACAATCGACTGATACGAGTTACAGCATATTGCCTTCGCTTTGTCTACGCATGTCACAGCAAACCGTCAATGTTGTCACAACCCGTGTTGGAACTGGACACAAAATCAACTTCTGTGGGAGAAATGTCAATAGCCCGAAACCTAGTCATCAAACTTGCCCAAACCGATGCATTTTCCGAGGAGATTAGGTACTTGGGGAAGGGGAAGTTCGTATCCAAACATTACCACTTCAGGCTTTTCCACGTTGGCGGCCATGCGCCAGGAATATTGACTAATACAGGACCGCCATGTAGTCAACAGTGTCATGAGAAACTTTTTCCAATGCGCTCGTGCCTCACCCGTTCCCGACAAGCAGACTGGCCAGCTTCCTGCGGAGAGAATTACCCCAAGCCGTCCGTTTTCCATCACCGGTATCGACTACGCGGGACCAGTCTACATCAAAACTATTCACAAGCGAGCATCACCCACCAAGGCGTATATCAGCGTGTTCGTCTGCTTCGCAATAAAAAGCTGTACACCTGGAGCTTGTAAGCGATTTGTCAACACCAGCATTCATCATAGTACTCCGGAGATTTATCGCTTGCCGAGGTTGGTACACACATCCATTCCGACAACGGAAAAAACTTTGAAGGTGCTCACAATGAAATTCGCGAACCATACCAGCTGCCGCAACTTGAGAAATCGCCCCGAGAAGTGTGCAACTACTGTGCGAATCAGGGCATCCAATGATTCCACCCAAAGCACCACGTTTCGGTCGATTGTGGGAGGCAGCAGTGAAGGTCGCAAAGAAGTTTGGCGACTCGAAGCTCTCCTTTGAGGAAATTGCGACGACGCTAGCAGAGGTAGAATCATCAATGAACTCTCGCCCAATGACACCGTTTACTGAGGATCCAAACGATTTGGCCGTCCATACGCCAGCACACTTCCTCATCGGGGCAATTCCGGCAGCTTTTCCAGAATACAACTATAGCCAGACTCCCATCAACCGGTTGGACCATTACCGAAGACTGCGTCATCGAGTAACGTTTGCTTTAAAAAAAATGAACTTTTTTCGGATGGTGATAAAAATAATTGCATTTGATAAATTTCCCATGGAAGGTAATTATTTAAGTTTACTTGCAAAAAAATCTACGCCCTTGTGAGTGGCCTTCCGGCAGATAACCGGAACATTCACCATGGTGGATGAAAACATGCATGTAGGCATGTTTTTGAGTTCTTTCTTCGTTTTATTTATCAATTCTACATCAGTTTTCGCGACAAAATTGTTGGAGTAGATCTTACGCTTCAGGTTGGCCCAGAAGTTCTCGATGGGATGCGCTGGAGGACATTGGGCAGATTCGCCGACTTGGGTACCTCATCGATATTCAACCGCTCCATCTCCCCCAACGATCACTTCGAATAGTGGGTCGACGCCAGATCCGGCCAGTACACCGCGTCTTTGCCGTTATGGTATTTCTTGATGAACAACACAACTTCCGGCAGGCATTTTGTACTATAAATTTCCCCGTTCACGCCCAGTCCAGAGCGAAAGAAGAGCGGGTCTGACATCTTCTTCTCGCTGATTGTCAGCCACAGCACCACCTTCCTGGGGAACTTGGTGTGTGAAATAAACTTCACCTCGGAGCTCACTTCCTTCGTGGGGGAAGTAAAATACGAAGTGCCCTGACAGTCGTGGCGATCCACGTCGCAAATCGCCGGGAAAATCGAGTTGACCATCTTATTCAGCCGCTGCCGTTGCATCATTGCTTGCAGCTCCAAAACCAGTGGACGCGACTTCCGCTTCCCGACATCGCCAGGTACTGTTTCACTGTTTGGCCGGTTGAACCGACCTCCCGTCCGAGCGCTCGCTGCGATGTAGCCACTTTTCCCTCGGTCTTCCTCTTCAGCATCCTCTGGAGCTTCTTGTTGCTCAGGGTTGTCTTCCGTCCGAAACCGGGCTTTCTTTCGATGCTCTGAATGTTGTCTAATAATGCCAAGATGATGTAGATGCCGTTCCAAAAAGTACCGCATGATCACCCTTTTCGACGCGGCGGGGTGCCGTTCTTTGAACGCGCACTCTTCTGAACGGAGTTGCTTTACTGTTTTTTTTCCATCACGATTAGAGTTCGACTGATAGAGCTGTCAAATTTTGGCTTCTGATTCATGGGTTACTATGATTGATGCTGCATGGGTAGTTTTGTCAGAGCGGGAGAAGGTAAATCCATGAAAATCGGCAATTTTGTCCAATTTTTTAATGCAATCCTTAAGAGCACAGCATAAAAGGTAAAATACCTAAGCAAAATATCTCAGAATTGCAAGCAAAATATCGTTCAAAAATATCACCCACAAGCCTCAGATAACAAAAATCCGTAAGTACATCTACAGTGATTACTTTTGTTAGAATGCTTTGAAGAACTATCTCTTACTAAAATTAGGAAAATCTAGAAAATTAAAAGAATGATGAAGTACGTGCTTGATTTTGTCCAGTGATGTATTTAGATTTATTTTAAAGTAACCATTTGTTAGATTTATTTTTTAAAGTTCTACACTCTTTATTAGTGACAAACTTAGCGAAAAAAAAAACATTCAAAAGCCTGGTGGCCGCATATTTGCTTGAAGAAGAAGTAGGTTTCGGTGGAGAAGAATCTCTTGTTTATAAATTCATGAATTTCGCACATTAGGATTGTAGCTCTTGAGCTATAATCGAACCAAACCAAATGTTAATGTAAATTGATGACGTTGAAATCACATACATATGGATCATTCCATCCGAAGTGTCCGAGAAAAAGTTAAAATGTGGACATGACCTTCACGGATTTCATCCAAATTTTGAGGAATGATTCATTTTGCAATTATATGTAAACTACATTTTTTGTGTCGATCGGACCACCCCTCGGTTATTGGGGCCTCCCTTTTTTAAGTTTTTGTAAAATGCTCATTTTGTTTTATTTATATCTCCGTAACTATTATGCTAAAAGACAAACTAATAACTGTTATATAAAGGAAATTAGTTCAAAAAACTCATCAAAAAATATTATTTTTTGGCAGCTTAGTGTTGCCAAACATGCTTATTTTTCTTTTTAAAATTTAAATTGCAATTTTTGCTCAATTGCTTCATTTTATAATAAAATTGCAATTTTCGCTCAATGTAGATATTTTAATTAAAAAAATGACCACGCCATCGTGCTCTTCACACTATTTTGCATAAATACCCTAAAAATTCTATGTACACTTAGTAGCAAATAAGGCCGAACAAAATTTTGCTTCTAAAAAACGCCTTTCATCCTTTTTGTTACTATGTCAATTATCAATATTTTTGGATGAAAATTTTACAACACTATAACCAATGTACAGACCTTATGTGACCAAAATTGATAACGTTTATAAATTTGAAGTTTTCTTAACATAAGTGAAAAAAGTCGTTTCTGGACATACTAATTTATAAAATCCGTATTTCTGTGAAAAATTAAGATAACATATCTAACGAGTGGAAACAGTTCAAATTTTGCCCACATTATTTTCTAGGTATTTTTTGGCTAAGGAGAAATTTAAAATATGTTATCTAAATTTTCACTGACATACGGATTTTTTAAACTAGAAAACAAGAAGTTCTTTGTTTCAAAACGCTGTATCTCAGGAACGGCTCAAAATACCCTGAGATTTTTAGTGTTTTTTATGTAAAATAGTGTGAGGAATATGATGACGTGGTCATATTTAAAATCAAAATATCTACATTGAGCGAAAATGGCAATTTAAATTTTAAAAAGAAAAATTGGCATGTTTGACAACACTGCTGCCAAAAAATAATATTTTTTATGAGTTTTTTGAACAATTTACTTTAAATAACAGTTATTAGTGTGTCTTTTAACACAATAGTTACGGAGATATAAATAAAACAAAATGAGCATTTTTACAAAAACTTAAAAAAAAGGGGTGGCCCCAATAACCGAGGGGTGGTCCGATCGACACAAAAATTTGTAGTTTTACATATAATCGCAAAATGAATCATTCCTCGAGATTTGGATGAAATCCGTGAAGGTCGTGTACATGTGGTGTGGACACTTCGGCTGGAATGACCCATATTTGTTTTTTTTTCAGCACGATGCGATAAGACCAATAAGATTCTGTACCCTTGTGCAGGTATGCCTCGATTATATGTACATGTCACTTAGCTCTTCCAGAATCGGTTTCTCCAAAATGACAATCCAATCGGGAACATCAAGAACAGCAACAGACTGAAATGTCTCTCCACTACATATTGATATTGAATTAAACGTTAAGTGGGTTAGCCATGTACGAGTAACACACCTTCAAAATTCTTTCTTGTTCTATTTTATTAGAATTTAAAAACGACCATTTACAACATTCCCGCTTTCTTTTCTCCTCTAGTAGTTCATTTTAAAAATAATTCATCTCCTCTCTAGTTTTATAAAGTTCCCTTGTATCATCTATATAAATGAAAATGAGTTGGGGTTTCCTTTGTCACGATTTAACTCGCAAGCGGAAGGACCGATCGGCGTGAAATTTTGTATGCAGAGGTTTTTGAGGCCAGAAAATAATCTTATGATGGTTTAAGACCCCTCCCTTCACTGGAAAGGGGGGCTCCCATACAAATGAAACACAAATTTCTACACAACTCGAGAACTAATCAAGCAAAAGAAACCACATTTAGCATGTGTGAGTTTTTGAAGGCAAAAAAGGTTTTTATGGTAGCTTGAGAACCCTCCCCGTCATAAAAGGGGGGGGGGGGCTCCCATACAAATAAAACACAATATTCTGCATAACTCGGGAACTAATCAAGCAAACGGAATGAAATTTAGCATGTGTTGGTTTATTAAGACAAAAAATGTTTCTATGTTGGTTTGAGACCCCTTCCCATCCTAAAGAGGGGAGAAATGAAATACAATATTCTGCATGACTCGAGAACTAATCAAGCAAATGGAACCAAATTTAGTATATGGTGGTTTTTGAAGACAAAAAATTGTTCTATGTTGATTTGAGACCCCTCCCCTTTATGAGAGGGGGGGAACCTATTCAAATGAAATGCAAATCTTTGCATAACTCCAGAACTAATAAGAGAAATGGAACCAAATTTCGCATTTGGAAGTTTTTGAAGGAGGAAAATGTTTCTATGGTGATTTGAGACTCTTCCGTCATATGAGAAGGAAGGGCGGAGGGGGTGCTCTCAAACAAATGGAACCCAAATTTCTTCATAACTCGAGAAAATCAAGCAAATGGAACCAAATTTGGAATGGACGAGTTTTTTAAGGCATGAAATGTTTTTATGGTGGTTCAAAGCCCCTCCTCCCAAGGGGGGCGCTCATACAAATGAAACATATTTCAACCAAACATGAGAATTACACCTACTGCTTTGCAAATTTGTATTCAGTGGTTTTTGGGTCTGGGAAAGCATCTTATGATAGTTCGAGAGCCCTCCCGCTTCTAGAAAGGGTGGGATCCCATGCAAATGAAAAACAAATTCCTGCATAACTCGAGAACTAATCAAGCAAATGGAACCAAAATTGGTATGGGTGATTTTTGAAGGCAAAAAATGTTTTTGTGGTAATTTGAGACCACTCCTCACTCTAAAAAGGGGGGCTACCATGCATACGAAACACAAATTTAAACCAAACATGAGAACTATCCCTATCGTTATGCAAATTTGTATGCAGGGGTTTTTGGGTCCGGCTAAGGATCTTATTCTAGTTAGACATCCCTCCCGCCTTTAGAAAGGGGGGCTCCCATGCAGCTTAGCTTAGCTTAGCTTGACTGACTGCACGTATCGATGGTTGCTACTCCGTGATTGATCAGAATCAGTGAAATTGCACAATGAATCAACTGAATGGGGCTGGGAGTAACCGACCACTCTCACTGTACACGTTTCAGTGACTCAATTTCTTTAATAATCAATAACGGCGCCGGCCACGTCCTTGCAATCAGTTGGGAATAGGGAAGGAAAGTTAGTGTGACCTTTGCTGATTAGGGACCGTGTTTACCTCTGCATCCCCACAAAGGTCACAGGAGGGTTTTCTATGTTACTAGGGTAGGGCTCGATGGATCAGGATTCACCTTGATAAGTGATGTGATCATATATATATATATATATATATATATATATATATATATACAGTACATATATATATATATATATATATGTATACATATATACACATACATATACATGTATACCAAATGAATACACATACATACACATGTATACATACTCAAACATACACTCACGTAGCAAAAAAAAAGAAAAAACCGAGCAAAACCCTGCTCCCAAAAACCACGTTGTTCAACTCCCCGCCAACCATCAATACTTCCAAATGAAAATCTGACAATCCAATAACTAATGTATAGACCTTATGCGACCAAAACCTCATGCCGACAAAACTTACAGACCCGAAGCTATCACAACATATACGAAAAAAGCCATCCCTGGACACAGCTACCCTAAAATCCGCACCTCTGTGAAGGAACCAGGTAGCACACTAAAAACCTCTCCACAGCCCACAAAATACAGAAACAATGTGGACACAACCTGAAGTAATCCACAAAGTGGTCCAGATCACAGCTGGCAGTCAAAGTTGACAGACCAACACGAGCACCTCCCTCTTACCCAATACTAACCCTGCCGAAACATCGGTGCAAAAAAAAAGCCGGGGTGAATCCGATCTTATTAATACACATGATTTGTTACACGTGAAATATCCCAAACAACTAGTGTAACCCACGAAGAACTTTTGAAAATATGGCATTCAGTATGAATTGGTTTGTGAAAACTACGTATACAGTGTTATACAGTATCATTAACAAAATTCACCTCGGCTTCTTTCCCCGCACCGACACCTCAGCAAGGTCAGCACCGGGTGAAAAGGGAAACGTCCACGCTGGTACGCTGCAACCCCGACGCAGCTGCAGCCCAAACCACCCTATGGTGAAAACAGTTCAAATCCCGCCCACACAATCCTCCGTACCCTACAAGCCCCGAAGAAACCTTCAATATGCCACCCAAACCTCCTCACAGAAACACGGACCCTTGAAGTCTTCACGTCCAAAAGTGACTCCCCTCACACATGCCACGACAACCCCAAATCTATAAACCCTATCAACATGAAACCCTGATCACACCAGGTCCACACATTTTGCACAATGCCGTCAAACCTTCATCCAAAAACACCGACAACTAACAAAGTTACAGGAGGCTGAACAGGAGTCTTCCGTCAACAAAACCCCGCCCGGCCTCTCCCATGCCACTGAGTGTACATACACATACATATACATACATATCGAAACAAAAAATATTGGAATGGGACACAAAAGGAGAAAATGGATAGAGCTCACCCGGGTTTCCAGAACATTCCATTGCTGTGGTTGTAACATCGAGCAACCAGAGCAGGTCCGCGTACCCTCCAGATAATATTTTGTTCTTAAGGAGATGGTCGACCATGAACGCTCCACGACCATTAACCAAACATCTCCAAGTGACGCGGGTGAACTCGAGCTCCTCCTGTCGCCGCAAGGCTGTATGTTCGGGGTTCCGTCTGCACCGGGGACACTTTGTTTTTACACCAGTCGAAAGCCTCGTGTTGGACCGCAATCAACTCTTTATTGACCGAATCGTTATCAAGATGAAAAGTTCAACACTACACAATAATTTCCACTAAATATCTAATTTTCTCGAAAAGCACAAACACGTCAGTCCCGGAGCGCGACCTACTTGATCCTTTAGAAAGGGGGGCTCCCATGCAAATGAAAAACTATTTTCTGCATAACTCAAGAACTAATCAAACAAATGGAACCAAATATGGCATGTGGAGATTTTGTAGGCAAGAAATGTTTCTACGGTGGTTTGAGACCCCCCTTTGAGGAGCGAGCTCTCATACAAATGAACCATGAATTTGAGCCAAACATGAGAATTATCCCAACAGGTATGACTATTGTTATGCAGGGAGTTTTGGAGTCGAGAAAGGTTCTTATGATGGTTCGAGACCCCTCCCGCATCTGGAAGGGATGCTCCCACACCAATGAAACACGAATTCCTGCATAACTCGAGAACTAATCAAACAAGTGGAACCAAATTTTGGATGTGGGGGTTTTCGGAACCAAGAAATGTTTCTATGGAGGAACCAAGAAATGTCCTCTCTGGAAGGCGTGGGCTCTCATGAAAATTAGACACAAATGTCAACCAAACATGAGAATCATACCTACTATTATGAAAACTTATATGTAGGGGTTGTTGAGGCCAGAGAAGGTTCTTATGATGGTTAGAATCTCCTTCCCCGCCTGGAAGGGGAGGACTTCCATACAAATGAAACACAAATTTCTGCAAAGCTCGAGTTCTTGGAATTGGAGTTCTTCAAATGGAACCAACTTTGGCATGTGGGGGTTTTTGGGCAGGATTTTTTTCTTATGTGGTTCAAGACGCCGTCCCTCTGGAGAGGGTGAAGGAGGGCTCGAAAACCAATGAAATAGACATTTGAACCAAACATGAGTATTATCCATGAAACTAAAAACAAAATGTGTATTTCTCGGGTAAGAAGTATATTCTGATAGAAGTTTGAACCCCATTTTAGTCAAGAATTGCAAGATAAAATTACGTACAAACTGATAGGATACGGCTTCGTTTGCCTTTGAAATGCTTCTTCACAGAAAGCTAAACCGGGAGAAACAACCGGTCCAAGGGTTAAATTAATAACACAAACCTTTTTTTGCAACAAACAAAAATATTTTAACCAGATTCATTGAGAACAAAAACCATAAACGCGCCAATTCTATTAATTTTTCATTCATTTAGTCGCATGTGTTGCAAGGCTCGCACCGGGTTCAGCTAGTTAACAATAAAAAAAAATACCCTTCAATACCAGTATGATGACCCTAGCAAGTCAACGTCAATGATGATACGTCAAATGGCGATCGTCAAAAACTATGCTGCAGCTTTCAAGGCCAGCCGTTAGTTGAGAGTGAACGGGAGCTGTTTTAAGGGAATGCTATGCTATACATTTCGTTCAGACAATGCCTCATAATAAGTGCATAAATTAGGTGAAGATCAATCCACATCGTTCGTTGCTGCCAGCGCCACTCGTCGCAAAACACCGTTCGTTAGTAGCTGTCCCCAGTAGACCGCCTTCCATCGCACGACGACGGAGACGCCCTAGGCCAAATCAATAGCAAAGCCGTCAATCCGGCAACCGACCAGACGAAATTTATTTTGCCGTGGACGATGTTTTTGGGCCGTATTTTTATCATTCATCCGCGAGTGATGGACAAAAAATCGAGCGGTGAAAATTATGCAATATTGGCGCTTTTGTATGGAAAAACGGCGCGTCTTGGCGCAATGGCGCAGTTTTGATTGTAAGGTCATTATGGTCGACGACAGCAGAGGATTGAAATTAACCCTCGAGCTAAATTCTGTCATCTCAAAATTCACGCGATCATAAAGTCCGATTTAACGCTAATTAGATTGCAATTAATTAATCTCGATGACAAAAGGTGGAGATTCTGGGTGCAACATTTTCCACTCACCTTGTTAGATGATCCGTAAACGATATAGCCACAAGACGCCACATCTTGTTGTGAAACATAGCATTATTCATAGTACTCATCAAGATTGCTTCTAACATTTAGAAACTTAATTACACCACACACTGACTGGCTGTTTGAATGAATCCATAGTCCATCAGGCAAGTGCAATCTCGCGCTTGGATGGTGCACCATCTAGAAGAGAGAAGCTCGAAGAGCCTGTCCAGTCAGTAAGGTCGTTCATATAGGCACTTTGGAGTAATCACGTCCTAATACAAAGAAGAAATGTTGCTCGTCGCCTCGTGTGCTTTTACTCAATCAAGTGCAATTTGCCTGTCTTGTATGTAAGTACGATCCAGTCAGTCTTGGTAGCAAGTTGTAACGAGCTCGATATTTGATGGCTTTTTCTTGGATCGACAACACGGAGGCGATGATCTGGCGGTGACCAGGTTGACCAAGATGCGCGTTCCATCGTTTCGGGTCATATCACCTCCCCCGTTCTCCCCCATTATTATTGCAAAGTGGCACTTGAGCGGTGTGGCTTCTCTTCAGAAGTCATGTGGAGTACTTGCTCGATCAGTGGCGAGATGGCGGGTGGTGCGGTGGCTTGGGGCAAGTATCACACTCTATGTGTTATTATTTGCCTGGCATGCCGTAAAAATGTGAGTAATATTTCTGTTATGCAATGAAGAAGTCGTCTTGTGTTGATTTGTGTTGAACTCTAGAAAAATTGCAGGAGCAAAGATGACTAAACATGGCCGGTTAACCCTAGCAATGGCAAGTGCAACTGGCAGCCGGTTAAAAGTGAAATTGCAAGATTAACCTATGTATATGTGCCACTTCTCAATCGAAAACTGCAGGAGTCTGATGAAAGATACAATGTTTTTGCATTCATTGAGCTGATTCTCTAGATGATATTGGCTAGTAACTTACTTGAGGAACGTTTTGAAACGAAAATATTTCGTTGACCTGTTTAGTGGAATACCTGTACCTAGAAAATGAGAAGAAATATTAGTAATTTCCATTTAATTCCAACAACTTTTATTGCTTATCTTGACAGATACGTATTTCGTCTACAATGTGCAGTACACGACGCTGAATAAGTCTGCACATTAATAAACCCAACGAATCTTCAAATGAGCTTAATTTAATTAAGTTGACTCGATAATACAGAAACAAGTGAACTATAATTTCCAGGTAAACTTTAGACCCAATTTCAGGATTATATTTTTCGTTAAGATCCCAACGATGGTCTATTTTTTTCATTGCAAAGGAAAATGCTGCTATTGGTAAAATTTCCAATGCAAGTAAGTAAGCTGTACAGCTCTCCGTCGTAGTTAGAAAATCAAGAAAACTAACAAAATTATCGTGTTTTCGATCGAAATTTGATATTAGAAGTGTACCTTAGTGCTTCTGATTGGGGTTTTCTCACTAGCGTGCCAACAAATGTGCATTCCCAGTTGATTTTCTTAGGAATTTCTGAACGTTGCAATGAAGAACCAAGCCATTTGTTGGTCAGATGCAACAAACGAACCAATAAAATGGCATTTTTTCGCATAGACATGCATATATTTGCATTTTTTTCGTCGCAAGGGCAGGAAATTAATTACTTATTAGTATCGAACATTTTCATTATAATGGCTGAACCAGTGAATGTTATTTTGCGCAGCTGTGGTGAAAAACGAATTCTGTGATGCTGGCGCTGGCGATTTCAGGAGTGAATAGCCACTGGATTCCCAAGCTGCACACTGTGAACAGTCTATCTACCACTACAAACCCTCGCGATGGACGAATTGGCGCAGCGGTATCACCACCTGACAGATGTCCCGGCTGGATTCCTACCGCCGTGTCCGGACGCAGCCATGCTCATTGGAATGGACAATATTCGCCTGGGTCAAGTGCGCTGGATAGCAGAAGAAGGAGGGAATCAACGGGACCAATCGCCACTACAAGAACTCCGTCTAGTCTGGATCGTCGTTTTCGGGCCTTGCTCACAAGCAGCACTAATCTGGGGCGGACTTCACGGGACACCACAGCTTCCACTTGTGCCAGTGTAGTGAGCGGAACGACACCGAGCTTCCCCAACGAGTAATGAGCCCCATCAAACCGCTATTATCGAAGGACGACGAACGAGCTGAGCGGCCGCTGGTATCCTAACCCACCCTGGAAGGAGAAGCGGTACGCAACAGGTTCTGCTGTGGCGGTATGATTGATGTCCGACTTCCGGACAGAAAGTCAATGGGCTGCGCGGCGGCTGCCATGTGTTTCGGAGTGGCGGATGTAGCGCGAATCTGACGGCTGCAAGCGCTGAAGCAAACTTGATCCGGGACTACGTACATGGCGGGTACATCCGAGAAACCAACGGAGAGCCGGCTATTAGAACATTTTTCCACGCGCTTCCCATTTTCCCCACGGTGGTCCCTATCAAGCCAGGAAAACTGCGGATCGTATGGGATGCGACAGGCAAAAAGTGGCGGGAACGTCCACTCGCACTCTTTCCCGCTGACCGGTCCAGGTCAGCGTACGTCTCGCTTCCATCGGTGCTACGTCGTTTCCGAGAATTCCGGATTGCCGTCACGCGGCGATCTTCGGGAAATGTTCCGCCAAGTGATGGTGAACAGGGACGACCAGCAAGTGCCAGCGCGATTCCGTGTGGCGTGACGGTAGGCAGACCGAAGTCCAGATCGTCTACGCGATGAAGGTGATGACGTTCCGGGGCTACGTGTTCACCAACCTGCGCGCAGTATGCAGCGAAACATCACAACCGGCGCGAAGCTTTTCAAGAAAAATTTCCCGAGGGCTGGCTGGGGGCGATGGTCAACGAACACTACGTCGAACGACATGTGCCGTCCTGGTGAGGAGACCGAAGAGGATGCTGTGAAACTGGCGAAGGATGTCCGTTTTGTTCACGTGGGGGCAGGATTCGAGAGTTGCCGTCAACTGGCATGTCAGAACTCCAAAAACGTGTGCTGCAGGAGTTAGAAGCGAAGCCCGGCCGAAGAAAAGCCTGAATCTTTCCAGCGAGATGGGCACTGAGGAAGTTCTCGGCATGTGGTGGCGTTGTGCCGCCACCGATACGTTTCTACCTACAAGGGTATCGCCACGCATTACTCCACGGATTTACTCCGGGGCCGCATCGTTCGCCAGACTAAACGACATACATCTTGAGCACGCTTTTTGATGATCTACGATCCGCTGGGACTGCTGGCGAACCTTTGTTATGTTCCTGAAAATGATGCCGCAGGGGATACCGGCGAAATCGCGTTGACTGGGACCCGAACAGATCAAGGACGAACAGCTCAAGAAATGGAGGAAGTGGCTGCAAGTTCTGCCACGGGTGGAGAATGTTACCAGCGGTGCCAAGGTGTTACCGGACGAAGACCAGCGTCGGGCTGGCAGAATGTGATCCAGCCTCATGTGTTCGTGGATGCGTCGGAAAACGGATATGCGGCGGGTGCGTATCTGCGATTTGAAGAGAATGGCGTAGTGGAATGCACGCTTGTTGACGCAAAGGCACGAGCAGCTCCATTGCGGTTCGTGTCGATCTCTAAGCTAGAGGATCGTAGCTACTCGTACGGTGCGGACTGCACGAGTTGTTAAAGTGGTCAGGGAACGGATTAGACGAAAATCATAGCGCTCTGTACGTAAAATGGCCGCAGATCTGAATGTTTTGAGATCGTCAATGCACAATATACTGCAAAATGATCTCGGATTCCAAGCTTTCAAGAAACGTAAGGTTCACGGAGTTTCGGAACCTTCCAAGCAGAAACGAGTCGAAAGAACAAGTCTGCTTTTGTCGCGGCACGGTGGGGAAGAATTTTTCTTTTCTGACGAAAATTTATTCGTCTTGCAACAATCCCACAATGTCCAGAACGACAGAACTGTTCCAGAGAGTGATAGGAATATTCCACGGTTCCAAAGTGCTGCGTCAGTGATGGTTTGGGGAGAAATTTGCAAGCAAGGCAAATTACCACTGGTTTTCATCGAAGAAGGGTTTAAATTGAATGCCGTATATTATAAAACGGAAGTTGTGGAGAAAGTTGGCAAGCCATGTGTACAAGAGGTGTTTGGAGATGATCACTATGTGTTTCAGCAGGACGAAGCGCCATCGCATACTGCAAAACTCGTTCCGGGCTGGTACCGAGAAAATTTGACCGACTTTTTGGACAGGAATGAATGGCGTCCCAGTTCACCAGATCTGAATCCCTTGGATTATTTCGTATGGTCATACATGCTGGCAAAGGTAAATGACCACAGCGCGTCTAATATGAACCAATTCAAAACCGTAATCAAACGAATTTTGTACGAAATGTTGATGGAAGTCATGCGTGCCGCCTGTGTTGATCAGTATTTTATTGCAATACAATGGGTAAAGTTATCAAATAAATCTGGATTATCGTCCCCCAACGTAGACATATGTAGACATTTTCGAAACTCCTCCCCCTGAATTGTCTTCGTGGTTTATGATCAACCCCCTATCATCACGAAACATAGGGGACCAACGCGCTCATGGTGTCTTTGAACGGAAGATGCTGCGCACGATCTACAGTGCAGTGCTGGCCCAAGCCGGAACGTGGAGAAGACGAATGAATCACGAATTGCGTCAGTTGCTGGGAGAACCTCCCATCGCTCACACTGCTAAATTCGGTCGCCTGTGGGCTGGACATGTTGTAATAATGTCAGACGACAGAATAGACAAATAAGAAGAAGATGCTGCCAACAAGCAAGGTACATCGATCAAGTAGAAGGCGAGCAGATCACTCTTCGCAGACTGCGAGGCTGGCGAAGTGCAGCCATGGACCGAATAGAATAAGGTGAGGTATGTACAAATAGTTCGTAGTTATATTTTTAATGCAGAACAAGTGTTTTCCATCTTACAATGTGTGATTGTAGTCATTACTGTTTAGTTGAGTTTTTTTTAAATCATCCATGTTAACGTAAGGCTTATTATTTCCAAAATTTCGAAATGATACCCCAGAATAGCAAAAAAAAAACAACAAAAGCCTATGTGAAAATAGACATTTAATACGACTTTAGCTTGGAAAAGTTTCAAATTTTGTAAAAACCATCTTGAGCATAACACAATTCATGTCCACACATAATTGCTGCCGGGAGATGCCATCTAAGAGCAAAACACAATTCAGTTACCATTCCTGCAGCAAAGAGAAACCTTATAGTAGGCCAACAATCTAAATAGTTGTGTCTCTTATTGTATGGAATCAAAATTGCTTGCACGAACCACAAAGTAACTGGAGCTATGAAATTCATGACACATTTATCAAGTTAACCAAAATAGCCAATAACGACACTACTTATGTCTGCATTATGATTTATTGGCACTACCTGTAGAGCAGTTAAAGATATGTAACGTTAACCCCACCTGCAACCCATGCACTATGGTCCGTACCGTTTCGCGACATAATCGTTACTTCACAAAACCTCAAGGCTTAAATGAGTGTTATTTTTGAAAAAGTTTATGGTGGAATTTTTATTTCTTCAACAAAATTTATTGAAATTCAATAATTTGAGAAAATTAGCATCAAGTATTTGTCTGTTTAAGTCAAATGAACAGCCTTTTTTGCAAATATATTTAAATTAATCTTTTATTTTCAAAACAGATTCTCCTTGACATCCAAATACATTTTTCAAGGACATCAAACTTGTAGTAAAGCTGTAGTTGTAGAATTAGCAGTTTCCTGATACAAGCTTTCTTTGCAAAATTTGTCAATTTCGACCACAGTGCCATGATTTGAACGCGAACCACCACCCATCCAATTCGATCAGTCGACGATGCTGACGGCAGCAATCAATCGTATCGTTCACATGGCTGGGAATTCAGAAATTTGCGACACTCTGGATGTCACAATTGAGAGCGAAGCATTATGCCTGGCTCGTATTCGTTCGACAACGCAAAAACAACCTTATCATATTCTTTGCGAAACGGTTATATTTACTGGTCATTCGAACCAACCACCACATTTGGCGAGGATTCGTTTTTATAGGCACCAAAACGTGTTCCGATTACACGCGACATTTACGACGCCTTGTGGCCCATAATAATAATCCAGTTAATGTTAAGCTGTTGACAAAAGGTGCGCTTAATTATAGCTTTTTTCTTGTTTTTCATTTCTTGGTGCATAAATAGGGTGTCGCTTTCAGGCGAGTCGAAAAAGGTGTCGTCCCTGTCGTGACACGGATAATATACAAAGGACTCAGAACGGTTTTTATCGTTAAACCGAATATAAGAAAACACGGTGATGATGTTATCTGTAGTACTCAGCAGGAACTGCTGCTGCTCGCTCAGATACATATGAAACATACAGTTAGGTTTTGTATAGTACAATGGGTGGCACCATACACCCACCAGCATTTATGGGCTGTTTGGTAGCCAAATATGTTGATTTTTGGATACACACTTAGAATAATATCCCGAGTCTCGGATTTCTGAAACCAAGATCCGCACAGCCGTCCTCTCGGTTTTTATGTGAACCGATAATCTCGGTTTGGGTCAAACTGAAAACTCATATACACCGTGTCTAATATATTCTCATACAAAATAAAACTCTATTTATTTCAAATCGATAATCTAGATTTTATTGATAACTTTACCCATTATATTGCAATATAACACTGATCAACTACAGCATATGTTTTTGAATATCACCGAGTTTAACCCTCTTGACCAGCTCCAAACGTTTTTCGAGACCTTTACAGGCGGCACGCACGACTTCCATCGGCATTGCGTCCCTAATTCGTTTAATTACGGTTTTGAATTGGTTCATATTAGACGCCCTGTGGTCATTTAACTTCGCCAGCATGTATGACTATACGAAATAATCCAAGGGATTCGAATCTGGTGAACTGGGAGGCCATTCATTCTTGTCCAAAAAGTCGGTTAAATTTTTCGGCCCATAACGAGATTTGCAGTATGCGATGGCGCTCCGTCCTGCTGAAACACATAGTGATCATCTCCAAACACCTCTTGTACTTATGGCTTAACAACTTTCTCCAAAACTTCCGTTTTATAATATATGGCATTCACTTCAACGCCTTTTTCGATGAAAACCAATGGTAATTTGCCTCGCTCGCAAATTACTCCCAAACCATCACTGACGCAGCCTTTTGGAACCGTGGAATATTCCTATCACTCTCTCAGTTCTCGAAGAGGGAGCCTACAATCTGTCGTTCTGTACATTGTGGGATTGTTGCAAGACGAATAACTTGACGTCGGAAAAGATAAATTCTTCCCCCTCCCACTTTACTCCGTGGTTTTTCAAATTTCTGAAAATAGCGCCCGGGCGCTCACCTTTCAAAAACTTTTTTATCACCACAGCACGAAACTCCTTCATCACTGGTAAAAGATAAACACCGAATGAAGACAATCGGACATAACCTAAAAGCGTTTGTATAAACATAGTGCAAAACTACACCAACACATACGTGAAGCATGTTGAGTAGTTGCACGACACCAATGCAAGGAAAAAGTGCATGAGAATATATTGGACACGGTGTAGTAAGCTGGGAATCTCGACATAAGCAAACTGATACATCGGTGTAAAGTTCAAAACAAACAGAAATCAGGTTAACCGAGGTTTCGGTTAAATTGTGTGTAAATATTCGAAATTTTGAATTCGATTTTCAATATTGAATATTTCATGCCTATAGGCAAAAGATGGTGGTTGCGTTGAATCCGACTGGTACGAGAAGGCGTGTACCACAGTGAGCTAGATGGGCGGATCAGGTAAACCAAATCTTAGAGAGCGTGGGGCGCAACCGAGGATGAAGAGAAGCAGCCATGAATCTGGTAAATTGGCGAAGAATTGTTGACGAGGATTTATGTACAGGGTGCGGCAGAAAATAATGCGATTTTTTTCTATATCTTTCAAATCCCATTTTCAACTAATTCAAGCAATAATATCAACATTTTCAAGTGCAGTTATCTTTATAAAGTCCTTTCAAACAAATTTATTCAATGTGTCCTCCATTTTTATTAATAAAATCCTCCAGCCAACGCCGGAAGCCAGAGCATGCCTTTCGGACGTAGTCCTCCGATATTTACTGCCATGTGCGTGTTATGGTTGACTTCAGAGTTTTCACACTAGAGTGTGATGTTTTGCAGGCTTGTGCTTGAACATATGCCCAAATCGTATAATACAACGAATTAAGATCTGGACTGCTAGAGGGCCACAAATCCTTCCATGTTATCGTTCAACCATTGTTGGGTTCGGTTGGAAGTGTGATATGGCGCTCCATCCTGCTGTAGGACAATGTTTTGATCCTCGGAGAAGTTGGCCTTCACCCAGGAAAGCCTTTGGTCCTTTAAAATACCGATATACACTTCGGTATTGATTTTAACTCCAGCATCATGACACCAGCCGGATGTTTGGTTTGAAATTTGAATTTCACTTTTTCCGGAACGTTTTCCATTTTCTGCGGTGAAATGAACCGGTCCGTGCGGCTGTTGGCCACTGCATCGATGCAGAAAAGCTTCTCGTCGGAGAACAGGATTATCATTTTTCCTTCTCCAACAAGGAAAGCAATCTCTTGGAACGAGTTCCTAGAACTCGAACGTAGAACGAGAACGTAGTTCCTTGACCCGGTCCGTAATCAAGTGGCGTTTCACTCTGGCTTTGGAAGATGCATGCAGGTCTTCTTTGATGATTCTCCGCATGGATTTCTCCGAAATATTGGCTCCCTTTGCCAGTTTTCTTATGGAACGCACCTGGTTGCGAGCAATTTTGTACGGACCGATTTGATCACGTTCGGCGTGCGTGCAATGCACGGACGTCCGCTTCCCGGCTTCCGCTGCATAGGACCATTCTGCAGGGACTTTGCCAAATGGCACCCTACCACTTTGGCAATCTTTTTCGGCTTCTTCTGGGCGAGCAACAAACTGGTGATCACTTCTTTCGCGAACATTTTGACGAATTTGCTATAAAACAAATAGAATGTTTTGATGCTGCACTTGAAAGTAAACATAAACAAATACACTTTCGATAGAAATTAGACACTAGCTACACGAATTAACCCAATACTCAAGTTTGAACATTTTCACATTATTTTCTGCCGCACCCTGCAGTGCTGATAAATATATGTAATGTGTCTAGGCAATACCAAATGCATTTTACGGTGACAGGGACAGGTGAGGGTTTTGTCAAAGGGAAATTGTGCGATCTGACTCCTCGACGTTTGTATAGATATTACTATGTGCCGATGTTGAAATTCTGTAGTGAAATACTAAAATTAGTGAAAATTTTGACTTTGGTAACATTATTTTATAAATACTCAACGTACTTTACTTTTCAAGCTAAAATGGAACAAATATATTTTATCAGTAAATTATTTTGTACTTACTATAAATCTCGTACAGTCTTACATCCTCCTGCTGCATTTTATCTAGCAGTTGCAACATTTTCACCGTTTATGCACCTTGTTTTACCGTTCCATAAACAATATACAGCTTACTCCAGTTTTGAATGAAAACAGTAGGGCGAACGGCGGTTGACAGATAAAAAGTCGAGCCTCGGCTTACATTACTGCTAAACTGATATTTTGGCATGATAAGCATCTGAGGTCGCTTAAAGTTTGGTTAACGTTTGTGCTCGGATCCAAGTGTTGTCAATAATCGGTTCAATAATGAAGTAACCAGATATTTGAGTCGATTTTTTGCCGAGTGTGGTGATTTGCTGTACACGCTATTTCTAATCAACCCAATTTGGGTACGATGGACTCAAATTCGTCATAAGCATGGCTACCCAGAAGTGAGTAAAGATAGTGCGTAGTGGTAAGATGACAAACAGTCAACATCGGCTTGAATCCGATCGATGTTTACGAAATATCAACGTGTTACTCCTAATCATCTTTACTCACTTTTGGGTAGCCATACTTCCAATGAATTTGAGTCCATCTTACTCAAATTTGGGTTGTTTAGAAATAGCGTGTACGCTATTGACCAGTTCGTGCCGAAAAAAATCAACCGTACACACGCGAAACCTGCTTGGTAAAATTCCAAACTCACACACTTGATACGACTGAAAAGGGCTGCCCCGCGGAAACATAGCAACTATCATACAGATTGTACAAGTGCTAACTACGAGCTTGCCAATAACAACTACAAATGTCTCAACAACTGCTTGTATACTGCTCATCAGAATCAACTGCAGGGTCGTCTCAAAGCGAATCCTAAGAGTTTCTGGCGCAAGGTTAACAAGCAACGGAAAGAAACGGGATTGCCTTATAATATAACGGATGGTGTTTAAGATGCCAACTCAATGCAGCGGTGTTTTTTCCAACGAAATTCTTGACGAACATGATATTGCAGCTGCCACGAATAACATTCCTCGTTTGTCTCTATTTGGAACTTCATTTTCCGTCGACAGTATCACAGTGGTTTCAACCGGAAAGCAGCTTACCTCGTCTACTGGAACTGGTCCTGATAGCGTTCCCTCACTGATTCTGAAACACAACCTAAATACTCATGCGACGCCTTTAGCCAAACTTTTCAATTTTTCATTGTCTTCAGGCATTTCCCTGACTGTTGGAAGGAATCTTTTGTTTTCCCTATTCACAAAAAAATGATGCAAACGAACTCTCACTAATTACCGCAAAATTGCTGAGTTAAGTGCCATCTTTAAATTGTCTCCGTTTTGACACAATATCCCTTGTTTGTCGGTTTAAATGGTTCAATTAATTACCAAGATTATTGTTGGAAAACTTTATTGTTTATCTGTTTATTTTAAAGGAGAATTAAAAATAAAATAATGAATAGTAGCCTAGCTAGAATTTAAAATATATGCATGCACACTTATGAAAATTATTCAAATTGTAAAACTAAGAACAACGATTGTTAATTCACACTACACGAAAACCTCCCCTTGCAAAAACACTACTGAATAGCAAAACGGGTTACCACACAGGAGAATATGGACTGTTGAAACGGAAGGATTAGAAAAGGAGAGGCTATTCAGGTGTTATGGAGCTTTCGACATTGACGAGAGTTTTTTGGATTCAACGTTTCACCTCAGCGGAGAAGCATCTCAGCACAGGACGTTTTTTGAGTGCATTTTGGTTAAGAAGGGATGACCTAAACTGTAATTGGACAACGCTTTATCGCGAAAGTCCATCGCCTTACCGAGAACCTATTCCTTTGCCAGCTTAAGCGAAGCCAGTTTAAGCGTATTGTGGAGTATATACCAGCCGTCTGCCTACACTACTCGTGCCACTACATTATGATGTTAGGCTGAGTGTACCGGAAATTACCCCACCGTCGAACTGTTTAGCTTGACCCGAAGGACCTGAAGGATAATTGTAATTCCCGTGCACGAACTGTCCCATGTGTACCCTGGTCAACGAGGTTAGATCAACTATTCTGCCGCCATTGCGTCAGGACTGCAAGTCATCGTAAGCAGCCGATCGGACGGTTAACCGCTCGCATGACTAGCCCTAGATTCCCGGACAGTTTTCGAAGCTCTTCAGTAGCAGCATCAGTAGCCGGCTCACCGTGGCCCTTACACCCACCCACAATCCTTGTAAGTTAAAGAATAAAAATAGGTTTAAGAGTAGTTTGTGTTGTATAGTTTTTTTATTAGACGACTAGACTATCGATTTACCGATTCCCTTGCTTTTTGCCGACCCGGAGGACAGAAGCCTTAAGCTTCCGGTAAAAACCAAAAGAGGCCTTGAGACCCACTCTCAATGGTCCTCGGAGCTTAGACAAGGGATCGAGAGCATTGTTGCAGGGTCCGTCCGACCCCAAATAACAAAACTCGACGAACTATTTGTTCTGGAAAAGCTGGTTCAGGACTGCTCGCATATCATTTCGCAAGATCAACACAGATTTAAGCCCAAGCGATCCACAACGACTAGTCAAACTGCCTTTACTTCGTTTATTATTCGTGAGATTGAACTTGGCTTTCAAGTAGACGCCATATATACCAACCTCTGCACTGGTTTTGATAAGGGGAACCATGAGATTGTCATTGCGAAATACGACATAATCGGCATCCACGATAATCTTCTTGTTTGGATTCGTTCTTACATGACTGGCAGGTCTACGTCTGAAAAGATTGGCGACTATGTTTCATTACCTTTCCTCGTTACATCTGGAGTTCCCCAAGGCAGCCACTTGAAGCCATTCATTTCATTTTATTTTTCTGCTGTATATGAACGACGTGAACATAATCCTGAAATGCTTCAAGCTCTCATATGCGAACGACCTGAAGCTCTACTACGTAATAAATGGCCGCCATCACGCTCACTTTCTGCAACATGAGTTGAAAGCATTTGACGATTGGTGAAGGCTCAACAGGATGGCACTAAATTTGTTCAAGTGCTCGATCATATCGTTGATGGTTTCCAGGGTTGCCTGCGGACAGCTGTTCTTCCCTCTAAGAATTCCATGGAGCTCATTA
>JASCZW010014636.1:0-22431 GCA_034211315.2 Aedes japonicus
TTTTCACACATTTCAATTTTTATATTTGCACTAGCTGAACCCGGTGCGTGCGCTGCTACGCTTGCAACTAAATGAAGGAAAATTTAATGTAACTGGCACTTTTATGGTTTTTTTCTTGAAGGAGCAGGGGTTCAAACTTCTATCAAAACAAGCTTGTTACCCGAGAAATACATGTTTTGTGTTTAACCCTAGTAGCACACATGTAGCAATTAAGTTAAGAAAACATAAATGTGCCTTTGTTAGTCATAATCAAGTTGACTCAACTAATTATGATCGAGGTGTGCTACTTGGGAAGTATCCTAGATAATTTTCATTTTTGGTAGAAATTTGTGTTTCATTTGTATGGGAGCCCTCCCTTCTAGAGGGGATGGTTTCTCAAACCACCATACAATGATTGCCTTCAAAACCCCCCACATGCTAAATTTGGTTCCATTTGCTTGATTAGTTCTCAAACCATCACACGGAGCTCTTCGATTATAATAAAAATTTGAGTTTCATTTGTTTGGCGGGGGCCCTTTCAAAAAGGGGAGGGGTTTTGAACCACCATAGAAACATTCTTGCCTTCAAAACCCCCCACATGCCAAAATTGATTCGATTTGCTTGATTAGTTCTCGAGTTATGAAGAAATTTGTGTCTTATATGTATCAAAACCCCCCTTCCTGAGAGAGTAAGGGTCTCAAATAATCATAAGAACCTTCACCAGCCCCAAAAACCCCTTCATATAAATTTACGCGTTGGTCGGTTCAGACATTTCCGAGTCTATAAGGGTCTGACAGGCAGACAGACAGACAGAAATTCATTTTTATGTCTATAGAAATCTACCCTCCAAAAACCTCCACATGCCAAATTTGGTTCCATTTGCTGGATTTGTTCTCGAGTTATGCTGAAATTCGTGTTTCATTTGTATAAGAGACCCCTCTTTCAGTGAGCGGAGGAGTTTCAAACCACAATAGAAAATTTCTCGCCTTCAAAAACCTCTACATGCTAAATTTGGTTCCATTAACCTGATAAGTTCTCGAGTTATTCAGAAATTTGTGTTTCATTTGTATGGAAACCCCCCCTGCCGCCCCCTTCCAGATGGCGGAGGAGTCTCAAACTTCCATAGAAACATTTATCTCCTCCAAAAACCTCCACATGCCAAATTGGGATCCATATGCTTGATTAGTTTAGAACCCCCCTCTTACAAAGGGCGGAGGGGTCTCGGTTTACCTTAGAAACTTTTCTTGCCTTCAAAAACCTCTACCTGCCAAATTTGGCTCCATTTACTTTATTAGCTCTTGAGTTATGCAGAAGCTTTTATTTCATTTATATGGGAGCAAAGCCCCCCAACCTAACATAGAGAGAGGAGGGGTCTCGAATTATCGTAGAAACATTTATTGCCTTTACAATCCCCGCATGCCAAATTTGGTTCCATTTGCTTTATTAGATCTAGAGTTATGAAGAAATTACAGTTACTTCATAAAGCTGGATGGTTTTGGCAATGTTACTTGGGTTATGATGTCTTTGGAGGGTTTAATCTTAAAAATGAGATCTATCTTTTGGTTGGGGTGGTGATTAGGGTGGTTTTTTTATGCTCATGTTAAGAATTCTCACTTTTTGCTCCTATGATTTAGAGGACTTTTTGACGTAAGAACACGTTTTTTTTCTATCCTGGGGAACAATTAAAAAAAAAAAACTGTTGCGGTTGTCACGAAAAGCGGTCAGGTTTTGAGCGTTAATATCTCAGTCGTTTCTTCAAACATTTTCGAAATATTTGCCCTAATCGATCGGATATATTTCTACGTGTTGATTCCAATATTGATCCAACTATTGATGTTCATCATTAACGTATGGAAAATAATGCAAATACAAGTTTATGTCTTATTATCTCGTTTCACAGAGTGAATTTACTTAAAAATGCCAATTATTTTCCTATCACAGACGTCATAAGTATGTAGCTGAGATGTCATATGCAGCAGTGAACGATATATGAGGGGTACACTTTCGTTAAATGCTTCATCAGTATCATTCCAGTTTGAACAAGCGACACGTTTGGTCGTGTTTTCCGCTTGCGCTCTGAAAAGTTTTTTTCGGTTTTATTTTTTCGGTGTGTGCGTGGTGCACCGTATCTCTGCGGCTCCCTCCTAGAGGATGGAGATAGAAGAGACGCCGCCCGATATGGCGGCGTTGACGTCGACGTGAATCAGCAGCTGCTGAGCAGCAACGTCTTTAGCGCGCTTGCTAACGTATCCCAACCGATTGTCTCCACACCGGAAAGTAATCGGACACCCAAGCAACCGCCCGTGGTGACGACTACAATAAAGTGCGCAAGTATCTCGATGTGGGATTCGAGTACAACACGCATGACAATCCATCCGATCGGCCCTACCGGGTGGTTCTACGAGGTCTTCCATTGGTGGCACCGGAAATCCTCGTCAATCGTCTGAAGGAGGAACATGACCTGGATGCCAAAGCTGTGCACATCTTCCGACGAAAGGGTGAATACGCAACCTTCGATGAGGCATGCTATTTGGTACACTTCGTCAACCCACTTCGGCATACCCGAACCTTACCAAACAGCGAGAGGTCAGGCAGGTTGGACAGATTCTGGTACGTTGGGAGGCGTACCAAAATAAGCGCGTGGATGTTACGCAGTGTATGCGTTGCCTGTACCACGATCATCGAAGGACAGTCTTAAACGGACTAAATATTCATTATGCGGCAGTTCTACTAAAAAGGCCGTGAATATAGAATTCTTAGGTATCATCTATCCATCGACTTTAAAGCCGCATATGATACAGTTAATCGAAAAGAGCTATAGAAGATGCACTTGCCAGAAAAACTGACCGCACAAATCAAGGCTACATGGAACGGAATCCGAATGGGTTTTCGGGTTCATTCGAATCCCACAGGGGGCTTTGTCATGGTGATTGTGATCTCTTTCCTGCTGTTCACCATTGCACTTCAAGCTTGTTATGAAACGAGCATCGTTCGACTTGCGGGGCACGATTCTTAACAAATCCGGTTAATTTTTCTGCTTCGCCGATGTCGTGGACAGAGATAAAATCGGAGCAGTTGACAAATTTATCAATCTCGACTCACTTGTTGCTGTGAACAATGTAAACAACCGTGAGATCCGGATGCGTATTATCAGTTGAAGTCGTGCCTGAAATGGACAGTCTACTCACTAGCCTCAATCTTGTTTTCAATGCCATGAAACCGAACTACCCAGTGAACCGAAACAGGTTGTTATCAACGTGAGCGTAGAGCAAAACCAACCGTTCCGCAAATGGTAAATTTGCCAACCATATGAACAACCCCGTTTGTGTTCCTGTTTACGAATACGGATATTGACTATTTTGGACCGTGGGTCGTCGGGTTAAAAAAAAAGGTAGGTATTATTGTTTACGTGTTTGACATCGAGAGCTGTACGCCTCGAAGTTGTGCCATCCTGAGACACGTGCAGCTGTATAATAGCCATCTGCTGTTTCATGTTAATTCATTCGTGGCTAACCACAGTGCATCATGACCGAATATGGTACCAACTTTACTGGTGCAGATGCTGAACTGAGAAAATTAGTCAAAACCTTGGACCAGTCCAAACTAGAGGATTTGCTAAACGTCTGATGTGTTCAGTGGAAATTCATTGGTGCTCCGCAATTCGAAGGTTGTTGGGAGCGTTTAGTACGCTCGGTGAAGACTGCTCTTCGTGTCATGAAACGGGAAATGCATGCTACGGACTTGGTGCTGCGTACTGCGTTGTGCGAGGTAATGAACGTGGTGAATAACAGGCCGTTAACACATGTTCCAGATAATCCTCAGGACCCTTAACCGATAACTTCTAATATGTTGCTGCTTGGCCGAAAAAAATCAATCCAGCTTGACCATGATTTTTACGAACGAGATTTTAACTCTCGTGCTGCTTAGAAACACTCGCAGATCTATGCCGATTGTTTCTGGCGCAAATGGATCTCCACGTATGGATCAGAGTTGATCAGAAGCAGGAAGTGGCCGGACAGCAGGAATTACCTGGAATACCATGTCGGTGACCTAATCATGATTGTAGATGAATCATTACATTAAGGAAGTTGGCCAAAAGGGATAGTAGAGAAGATTAACAAAGGTCCGGACGGGAAAGGTTGAACAGTTGCGGTTATGCAAGGTGGTGCAACTTCCAGGTTCCTTGCTCGGAGAATGTTAGCAACACTGCAATAACTGACGTCTCAAGACCAGACATCGTGCCATTCGTTGGCGTAACCATGGAAATACACAAAACATCGGAGCATCGCAGCAACCAGGTGAAAAAAGAACATGTGAAAATTTGTTACAGAAGTTAAGTTATGTTAGAAGAGTCAAGGTCAGTTAGACAAAGCTGTAGGAAAAGAAAATAAAAATTAAAATAAAGAAGTGTAAAAGGGTTTTGAATTGCAAAAAATAGTGTTTGTGTTCGTTTTACTGTTCGTGCTGTGGGAAAATAAAAAAGCAACTGTATCTGGCACTCCCTTCCCAACAAACCTAGTGTCTGAACTCGGACAATATGTGCAACCGCAATAGCAATAGCCGGCCATTAATCACCCGAAGTGTGCTACATTTTGCAACCCAGATGGCACTGAGTCAACTGTAAACCGTTCACCGAATATTGAGTGGTACAATCAGACCCGCGTTGTTTGAACCTATCAGCATACATGGACGAGCATCTTGGCTAGCAACCAGCTTAGTACAAGAGCTTTATACGCTCAACGTCGAATTTTACCGGTGGCAAGTTGATGTTCTTCTCCGTGCGTATATTGTTTGTCTTGATCCACTTCGCTTGTTCCGACTTTCCAGAGATTTGAAACGATAACATCATCGAATGTTCCTCGTTGTGTGAAATGCCGTTTGTCCATCGATAGTTCACAGAAGAGACCGGTCCGTGTGATCCAATCCTTACCGCTACAGTAGCATCCATCATGGAAGAGAAGGGGTGGCATGATGTCTGGTCTCGTGACGCCAGTTTTTGCAGTGTCGCCAACAGTGCCAACTATGGTCCACATGTAACTGCGAACTTAGTTCTCGTACGAAGTGTATCCTGTACAAAACCGGTAGTTCTTTACAGGCATGACACGTAGACAATACTTGGGGAGGACTTGCAAGCACTCGGAGTCTTTGAGCAATGGGTGTTAAGAACCATCATTAGCGGATTGCAGGAGAATGGAAGCTGGAAACGAAGAATGAACCATTAGCTAACATAACTCGCCAACGAACCTAACATTAATGAGGTGGTCAAATCTGGACGCATACGCTGGGCAGGACATGTTGCTAGAATGCCGAGCGACCATCCTGCGAAAATGGTGTTCCATGGGAAACCGGTTGGCATAAGACGACGTTGGGCACAACGAGCAAGATGGTCAGTGGAGCAATATCTAGGAAGTACAAGGTTCCTACCGGATCGGAGAGGAGCAGCCATGAACCGAGAACGCTGGATGGATATTGTGTATCAGGTAATGTTATAAATGACGATATGTCAATAAAATAGGCTTTTAGATTACACTACATCCCACGTTCGCTGGAAAATTACACAGATAAAAAAAAACATTGAATTTTCTGCGTTATCTAATGCACATAAAGGGAATGCTAGATTTGGCAGAAAAAATGGGATATTTTATGTAAATTTATGCCAGATAACGCCTGCATGAAGCCTGTTGTATGAAAGATTGCAAACATTGTTGTATTGCGCATCAAAAACTACAACCAATTGCGTTGTTTACGCCTCCTTGGCGTGGAATTAAACGAGGCGAAATTTAACGCGCTAATTATTTTTTTCTGTTTATATGCATACATGACAAAAAAGTAGTTTTTTAGGTTGAAGACACTTAACCCCAATAGTATTTGATCATATTTTTTTATTAGTTGCACAATTATGCTTTGACACTTAATTAGATAACCAAACCTTCTAAATAAACACACTAATAGTTTAGTGTGACACTATAGCTAGTAAACGTAAAATTATTGACAAGACAGCACACACTTAGAAATTATGAATTTTACACGAGACATAATTCATGTTTGTAAAAAGTTGGGGAACGTAAAGAAAGATTTCGTGCAAAATTATGCCTCATAGAACTGATACATACACAATTCGACAAAAGTTGTGTATGATTGAATTTATTTTTTCATCTCTTTCAACTCATTCTTATGTGCTAAAGGACGCTTGTATGTGTCGGTCTCAGGGGACAGAAATTTACATGACATTTTGTTAGTTTGCAGGTTTGGATGATATTTAGTGGTACACACTACCAAAATCTCGTGTAAATTTCTGTCTCTGAGACCGACACATGCAAGCGTCCTTTAGCGCATAAGAATATGTTGAAAGAGATGAGAAAATAAATTCAACCGAACACATCTTTTGTTGAATTGCGTGTGTGTCAGTTTCAGAAGACATAATTTCACACGAAATTTTTTTTTCACGTCCCCCGACTATTACGTTCCCCGACTTTACGTTCCCCGGCTATTTACAAACACGGATTAGGTCTCGTGTAAAATTCATAATTTCTAAGTGTGTATGCTTATCTTGAACCCTAAGCATCGATAATAATTGAAACGCGTTTTTAAAATTAATTATAATATAAAAATTTAATTCAATCAATGCTGAAAACGCATCATACTGCAGAAAACCTTATTCAAAACAAATATGCCTTGAAAGTTTTCTACAAATTAAATACTGTATGGTTTTGGTGGAACCATTGGTGCTCATTTCGCCCCATATGCTCATTATGGTCCTCATATCCCTAAACATCATGACCGGTAAGTAATTGCATATTTCAATAGAAATCATCACCGATGCCATCGCCAAGGCACACCAACGACGAAGCTGTGTGATGATTACGACGTGGTAGCAATGATGCAACTGCTGCCGTGGCTGCGGTTGCCGACGATAATGATCCTGAAAGTAAATTCCATTTCTACGAACTTCATACCAGACAGCAGAACATTCGACAACTTTGACGTCCATGGCAAGGGTAGGATGGTCTTAAGCGCACCCCGTTATGAATACAGATGCGTGGGCATTTTATCCCATGGGTGCCTTCTGAACTGTTCCCCGCTACATATTTGATGAGGAAGATGCGAGTGTCCGCCTCGGTTTTATGTGTAGGAGGCATATGTTACTTGAATGGCAGTACAGCAGGAAATCAGACCATGATTTCAAATATGAGCGTCGGATGATATGCTACTGAATTGTAATTTTGAATGGAATGGTGCAAGCATAAATTGGGTGCTGAACTAATAACTTTCAGGAAACCCCATATCGTTATTCAGATTGTAATATTCAACTTTATGAGCACAAGATGGGTATGCAGTTTGACTTCGGATTATGGTTGTGAATGGGACCAACTGTCATTTGAGTCAAATGTTGCACCCATAATGTATTTGTTCGGAATAGTTCTTTGAATTTTGTTAGTGGCTTAGGGTGCGTTATTGATAAGGAAGAATGTAAATTTCCCGTGGCAGCACAGGTGAGCTACTCGTCGTTCAAAACGGTGGGGTATTCAAAACTGAGTTTACTTGGTTTATGAACAGGCTCAAAGTTGTACTTAATATGTACTTTAAACATGTTATTAACATGCTCATACAACAGTGAAATTATCCAGAATAGATTAGGGATCCAATACAGTGACGGCATTTATTTATTCACATTTCAATTATTTCTTGCATTTCAATATGGCTATTAGAAAAAATCACAGTTTTGCCAAAATGCCAACTTATCTTCGCAATGGCTATTATAAAACTATTTGGTCATTTGGTGACTTCCCTCAAAGGCAATTTGCTGTTTAATGCATTTACTGCAGGCAAAATGGTTCTTAAATGCTTTTTCAACTCACCATAATAAGAAAATATGGATAAGTCCTAAAACGGCGTTTCAAACCAGCATTTTATCAGTTCATACAGCCGTTATAAAACCTTTGATAGGAGTAAAAGGAATTTAAGAAAACAAGGTTTCAAGATCGTTGTTAGCAAGTTGTGTAGGTTCTCATAAACCTGCCTGAAATATGAAGCCCATTGGCACCTTTAATTACCATAATAAAACCAAATGGATTACTAGTGGCCTTCATAAAACTTTAATAATATTTAGTAAAGCTGGATGATTGGCAATTTTGTTTGGGAATGGATAGGGGGATGTTTAGTTTTGTTATAAATTGCCACGCTTAATTTCCGGGGAGTCTTTTGAGATGTATTTACGCACAACATAATAACTTAGAACTTTTACATTAATCTACGTTTGAATTCCTAATTTTTTTTTTGTTTTTTTTATATTGTCCTAGCTCAGCGCTGACAACTAAATTTATGTTAATTTAATAGAACTGGCACGTGTAGGGTTGTTTTTCGGAATAAGTTTCTTTTTTTACCAAGCAGGGGATGAAACCCCCTTTCTTAGCCCCAAAAACCCCTGCTCCAAATTTTCACGCCGACCGGCTCTGTAGTTTCCGAGCCTATAAGGGTCAGACAGACAAACGAACATATTTTATATATCTATAGAAATTCAGGCTCCAAAAACCCCCACATGCCAAATGAAGTTTCATTGCCCATTTAAAAGTGGAAGGGGTTTTAATACTACCACAGAAACATTTCTTGCCTTCAAAAACCCCCACATACCAAATTTGGCTCCATTTGCTTTATTTATGCTCGAGTTATGCAAAAAATGTGTTTCATTTCTATAAGAGCCCATCTTTCAAAGGGCGGAGGGGTCTCAACCTATCATAGAAACAATGTTTGCCTTCAAATACCCCCACCTTCCAAATTTGGTTATATTTGCTTGATTAGTTCTCAAGTTGCGCATAAATTTGTGTTTCATTTAAAAGTGAGCCCCTTTTCTTTCAACGGATGAGGGGTCTCAAACCTCCATAGAAATATTTTTCTCCTTCGAAAAACCTCCTCATACCAAATTTGATTCCATTTGCTTGATTAGTCCTTGAGTCATACAGAAACTTGTGTTTTATGTGTATGAGAGTCCCCTTTCCAGGGATGGGGGGGTCTTAAGCCACCATTGAAAAATGTTTTGCCTTTTAAATCCCCTTCCCACTTTCAGTATGTGGTGGGGTCTCAAAGCACCATTGAAACATATCTTGCCTTCAAAAATTACTACATGCCATATTTGGTCCCACTTGTTTTAGCAGTTCTTGAGTTATGCAGGAATTTGTGTTTCATTTTTATGGGAGCCCCTTTTCAGAAAGAAAACATTTAGAAACATTTCTTTTCGTTAAACCACCTGCCAAGTTTGGTTTCATTTGTTTGAAAAGTTCTCGAGTTAGGCAGAAATTGGTGTTTCATTTGTATGAGAGCCCCCCTGTACGGGAGAGGGAGGGGTCTTTTACTATCATAAGAACCTCTCCCAGTCCCAAATCCCCTCCATACAAAATTTCACTTCGATCGGTTCAGTCAGTCAGACAGACAGACAGTCAGACCACCGGTGGGAGTTTAGGATTTTCTCTTAAGCGAAACTCATCCATACACACGTATGGATTACCAGGTATGTCACTTCCTCCCCGACTTACGCCGATCCGGCTCTGAACACGATCCTCATAAGTAATCGTGTCAATGCTTAAGTGGCCTCCCTGCTTGCATAGATAACCATTGGATCAAAACTGGCGGCTACGTATAGCAGGTGAAGATAGCGGCCCGGAGGAGGGACCTAGAAGAATGAAAACATTTGAAAATTCCAGTGTGATTGTGAGGTAAGCGGAGCGAAAGAGGATGCGATTGCATTTGCAAGAAGTTGTCGAGATCGCCGGTTACGCCACTAGTAGCCACAGTCAGTACCAGCAGTGGTATGGTACAGAGTGAACCACCAGGTAACCAACGGGAGATCTGGCTCCTGAATCGAGTGTTCAAGCAGATGGTTACGAGCAGGAGTCCGCCAGCGATCTGAAGGAGGATGGAAAAGATTTTGGTTGGCGCACCGTGGAAAGCCAGTAGACTAAGAAGAAAAAGCGAAAGGAAAAAGACAGAAAGAAGCAGGAACAGAAGAAGAAAGAAAAAACGTTAGCCACTTCGGGAGAGATTTAATGGTGATGCACTGATCGTTGAAGCTAGCGATAAAACAACGTACGCTGCACTCCTCAAAAATCTGAGGGATGATCTGGAGCTGAAGGAGTTGAGAGAGAACGTGGTGAGGATAAGACGGACTCAAAAAGGTGAGATGCTCTTCGAATTGAAGAAAGACCTTTTGGTTAAGAGCAATACATGTCATGGGTAGATTCTCCATCCAAAAAGTAGTTGAGAGCTCACTCGAAGGTTTCGTGATCGTTAAAATTAATTGTAGCTTCGTATGTAGCTATAACGCACCTCCGAAATGGGCAGAGGAACAGTACAGTCCGATGATGGATGCGCTCACTGACACTTTGGTTGGACGACAGCCGGTTATCATCCGAGCAGCCGACTGACCAACGCAAAGGGTTACGCAAAGGCTTTGTCAAAGTTGGATGTTAGACTGTGCCACGAGGGCCTTGTCAGTACATTCCGTAAAGATGGCCGGGAATCCATCATCAAAGTTACGTTCTGTAGTCCATCGCTGTTGGAAAACATGAATTGGAGGGTCAGCGAAGAGTACACCCATAGCGATCATCAGGCGATCCACTATTGTATCGGTCGGCAAAACCCCACGGTGTCGGGGAGGTCGAGATCTTATGAGAAGAAGTGGAAAACGAAGGAATTTGACAAGGACGTCTTTTTTGAAGCGCTTCGAGCAGAAACTAGAACTCCGTATCAGGAAGCCGGGGAGCTAACAGAAACGCTAGCGAGGGCGTGTGATGCGTTGATGCCGAGGAAATTGGAGCCCATGAACCAGTGGCGTCCTGTGTATTGGTGGAACGAGACACTAAGTATCCCCCGTCTTGCGTGCCTCCGAGCCAGGAGACGCTACCAGAGGTCAAAAACTGGAGCGGAGAGAGAAGAACGGAAGATTGTGTTCTATGCAGCTTTCAAACGGGAGATCAAGATTAGTAAATCGATCTGCTTCAAACAGCTGTGCCGAGAAGCTGATGCCGATCCATGGGGCAACGCTTATCGGATAGTGATGGCGAAGATCAAAGGCCCAGCAACACCGAGTGAAATGTGCCCGACTAAATTGAAAGGAATCGTTGACGGTCTTTTCCCGCAGCACAACGCAACACAGTGGCCACCTACACCATACGGCGAAGCAGAAGAAGCACGTGTCAGAGAGATTCAGATCTCAAATGAAGAACTAAGGGCAATTGCATTGGGTCTGAAGTTGGGAAAAGCTCCAGCTCTGGCGTTTCCAGACATGTTCAGAACGGTGCTCCAGAAATGTCTGGATGAATGTTGGTGCTGCTGCCGAAATCGGGAAAACAGCATGGGGATTTAACATCGTATAGACCCATATGCTTGCTGGATACCCTCGGCAAGCGTCTGGAAAGGATCATCCTGTTGATGAAAAGCACGGAAAGCAAGAGTGGTCTATCCAAAAGGCAGTTCGGATTCCGGAAAGAAATCTCGACGGTGGACGCAATCCGAACAGTCGTTCAATGCGCAGAAAGGGCAGCTAAACAGAAGAGACGTGGTGATGATTGATGACCGTATTAATTTTAACGCCCATGTAGACTACGTCTGCGCCAAGGCGGCGAGAGTGATCAACGCCATATCAAGAATCATGCCGAATGTCGGTGGACCTAGAATCATCAGGAGGCGTATTCTGGCGAGTGTGGCGAACTCGATATTAAGGTATGGAGTCCCAGCCGAGGATATCGAATGCTATCAGCGGAGGGGCGTCGTTAACGTGAGGAAGATGGTAAGTAGAAGGTGGACCCATCGGCTCATTCCTAACGTGTCAGCGTGGGTGGACAGGAGGCATGGAGAGGTGAACTTTCACCTGACTCAGTTTCTGTCAGGTCACGGCTGTTTTCGGAAATATCTGCTTCGCGTGGTCATGCTGCGTCACCCTTCTACCCGGACTGCGAGCACGTGGAGTAAACACCGAAACATGTGGTTTTCGAATGCCCTAGATTTGCGGCTGTTCGAAGGGAGATACCGGATGTGAGCGTGAACAACATTGCTGAGAAAATGTGTCGGGATGAAAGCATGCGGAACACTGTCGACAGAATAGTCACAAGCATTCTAACTTAGCTGCAGCAAAAGTGGAGAACCGATTAGCAGCCGCTTCACTCCTGTGACCTGGTCATGATCTTTTTTTGTAACGGGCCTTCACCATAATGTTGGTCTATCTTCTGGATCATTTGTTTGTAGTTCGTCTGTACTGTAATGTGATGAACAGTTGTCCAGCACAAGGACAGCTTTTACAGGATGCCCGGATTCTATCAAAAAGGTTGTTACACGTGGGACGAACCGATAAAAAAAACAATTTTTGAATAATTCCATCGTCATCCATACATTTTTTGATGACCTGTAGTTGACTGGAAGCTCCCTAACGTTTTTGAAGGGTCGAGGGTTTTTAGATTTTCCAATCAATATTTATGGAAGCTTGAGAGAACCATCCATGTTTCCAATCATTTCTTTAATGGTTTGGATGATAACTCAAATAGGTCGTTCCGACTCGGTCTCTTGATCTTTATTCTGTTCGTCAACGACTTGAGCCACCGTCTGAATTCGCATCACCTTATGTATGCCGACGATCTTAAAATTTACCGGAGGATCAGCTCACTGGTTGATTGTGCAGCTTTACAGCAAGATAATGACACCATAGCGAGTTGGTGTGTTTCAAACGGAATGGAGATGAATGCGATGAAACGTAAGGTGATAAGTTTCAGTAAATCGCAGAGGCAACTGATTTACGATTATGGAGTAAACGGCATCAAATTAGACCGTGTATCTTCATAAAAACACTCCTGTCTGTCTGTCTGCCTGTCTGTCTGTTTGTCTGTAAAGTAAACATAAACAGACAGACAGACAGACAGACAGACAGACAGACAGACAGACAGACAGACAGACAGACAGACAGACAGACAGACAGACAGACAGACAGACAGACAGACAGACAGACAGACAGACAGACAGACAGACCGACCGACCGACAGACAGACAGACAGACCGACAGACAGACAGACAGACAGACAGACAGACAGACAGACAGACAGACAGACAGACAGACAGACAGACAGACAGACAGACAGACAGACAGACAGAGCAGACAGACAGGACAGACAGACAGACAGACAGACAGACAGACAGACAGACAGACAGACAGACAGACAGACAGACAGACAGACAGACAGACAGACAGACAGACAGACAGACAGACAGACAGACAGACAGACAGACAGACAGACAGACAGACAGACAGACAGACAGACAGACAGACAGACAGACAGACAGACAGACAGACAGACAGACAGACAGACAGACAGACAGACAGACAGACAGACAGACAGACAGACAGACAGACAGACAGACAGACAGACAGACAGACAGACAGACAGACAGACAGACAGACAGACAGACAGACAGACAGACAGACAGACAGACAGACAGACAGACAGACAGACAGACAGACAGACAGACAGACAGACAGACAGACAGACAGACAGACAGACAGACAGACAGACAGACAGACAGACAGACAGACAGACAGACAGACAGACAGACAGACAGACAGACAGACAGACAGACAGACAGACAGACAGACATTTGATATCGTATGCCATTAAATACGTAATAACAAATTCGATTTAAAAAGGTTAGCGATGGATATTCGATTTAGTTTGTGACGCAGTACGATGCCTAAATGACACATCGTATAGAAGTCGAAAATTTGCACTCTGTACGATTTAACTTAAACATAATACGATAAAGGCTACAATTAGTTGCGATTTTGACTAAAATTATAGGAATATACGATACTATTTGGACACTGTTATACGACTTGTGGTTGTCTGGGACAGACAGACAGACAGTAATTCAATGACCACGTGAAATATTGGGAAATACCTTGTTCAAATCCTGGAATCGAATAAGTGTACCTAAAAATTAACCATTGCAATGACCGTGCTTCATATTGAATGCAAAAACATAATCTCGTTTGTTTTATGCAATTCTATCGGATGTTTTTTTCATGGTAAAATATCTTCATTATACATGGTGATAATTAGCGAAGTAAACAATTACATGGACAGAACATACCATTATGTTATCAGCATGCCTTACGAACCGTCCATAGGACATTATATTTTTTTATGAATGTTTTACTAAATCTGGTATGACTACAAAATGTTCAAAAATGACTTATTTATAGCGTTTTTTTGGTTATATGCGTGTATGAAATTAAGCTTTTGACGTTACAAAAAAAAACTTAGGATTTGTTCAAAAGATGTATTTTAAACATTAATAAAACAAGTAGTGTTATTTGCGATTACCTAATAGGATTTGGAAAACTTTAGAAAGTTATGTTGTTGCTTATTTTTGCAAAGCCTCTCTAGTACAATGCGGCCTGGTCATCTACACAGCAAATTGCAAATGAAATAATCAGTCTATAATATTGGACGTCAAAGATCAGTAATCTTTTTTTCGTACGTGGAGTTTTTTTTTAACTATTAGGACTATTTAAATAATGTAGATTCTTACACAGCATTTAAGAGGGGATTTATAGAGTACATTCATAAAGAAGATTTTTATTGTTAAATAAGTTCAGAATCGTATATTGTTTTTGTGCGGTGCCTCTTCTATTCTATGAAAATGAATGTAACAAAGAAAAAGCATATGTGTAAAGTTATGAAATATAAATAAATAAATAAATACATGAATAATAAATTTTCGTATATAGAACACATGTTCACAAATTGTAAGAAACGTTTGCATTGCTCCTCACCTCACAGAATACTATCAATAATGCTCTTATCTTTCAATGTACGAAATGAAATTCGTATGGATCAGCCAATCACTGCTTCGCCTCTATCATATCCGCACATGTTGGTGTCGCTAGAGGAGGACTATGTGTTCACCACATAAAAGAAAAAGCGTAATCGCTTCGAGTCAAAAGCTATCAATTGATCTTCATGAAACACACTTCTTCTCACAAGTCTCCATGGCCAATTGAAAGCAACCACGGATTCAGTAACAGTAAGTTCCCAATGCGACAGGATGAATTCTCTAATCAGAAATATTTTATAAAAATGACTCCCTCCTCACGGTCTAACATTTTTTAGTCGATAAAATAGAACATTCTCACATCCATTCAATGATAGGCACTAGAATTTTTTGTCAACAAGATTTTCGTATGTATGATATGTGTTCTTGCATTTGCTCAGTCGGTAAAGGTGTAGCTACAAAGCAACACTAAAGCGGCTGGGTTCGATTCCCGGTCTGGTCTAGAAATTGTTCGTTAAGGAAAATTTCTCGACTCCCTGATTGAATTTGCCACATAATCATACTAATACCCAATTAATAACTGCGGAAGTGCATTTAAAACACTAACTTGAGAGCAAGGAATAAGCTTTTTGCGAAAGCAATAAGCTTGAAATGCTAAATAAGAAGAAGAAGATATGTTCTCATGCAATATAAAATGTTCTTTTTAATTCCATAACTGCTTCATTCAGTTAATGTTCTGTTTTCGTATTGCCTACGTAGCCATCTTAATCAGAGTCTGCTTTGCGCATCGGCTGTGAACGGTTGTGTCGATGTTTTGTTGCGCGCTATTCTATTATGTATCAGGCATAGCGCATTATCTATTGTTCAGCGGCGCGAGTGTTCGAGTGAGCGAAAAAAATAGAACAATAAATTTGCGGTCACGTGAAATATGTAGTTACTGTGGATGTAGATCGTGATTGATTTTGTGATTGGTTTTGAATCGTACTATTGGTTCACCATAGTCGTCAAGTCACCTTATTAAGGACTTCCTTGTTTTCTTAATGAAAATAGTAAGATGATTGCGAGTGTACTGTGATCGAGTGGTTTGGGTCGTTATTAATTAGCTAGTTAATTACGACCTATATAATTAGTTCACCATATGCGTCGTACCACCTTGATGTCGGTTTTGTTTCGGCCATTTATTGTTTGGTGGCGTGAGTGCGTGTTCAATGCTTTGTTGCGAATTGTCTTTACCATCGGGCATAGCTCGGTATCTATTTTTTTTCGTAGAAGTTGTGTGTGTGTTCTCGATCTGAATAACCCGCTTGGTACATAAAGAGTGCTCGTTCTGTTGTTTGCGGAGAAGTATTGAGGTCATTATATAGAACGGTGTCAGTGAGAAACTGGACGGACACTTTCGGAGTTGGGTACAGGCGACTCGTGAGGTAGTAAGTGCTCTCAAAGACATGGAGTAAGACAGGTAATTGTTACCCATTGCACAGTGGGAAAATGGGACCCAAAATCACAACTAATTAAAGGCCGCTGGATAAGTGCCCTGTAAAACAGCTTATCTTATGTAAAAGAATGCGAGAAATCGAATGGTGATGGTTTCATCTTGGGCAGACCACAGGAAGTGCTCATTTTGCCCGATTTTCCCCGAATTTCGGAAGAAAAATTGAATAATCACACATTCATCATATTAGCTCTGATAAAATTGCATCCATTTGTACTGTACTATTGTGGAAATGTCTGGAGAATCCAATGGAGGTAATATTGTCTTGTAAAAACGTCAGGAACTGTCCATTTTGCCTGATATTCCCCACAAGCTGAAAGTACTAGATATGACATGTGGTTTTGGAAATTTGGGCGAATTAGAATCTATAAAAATGTAATACACTATTGTGGAACTGTCCGGGGAACTGAATATGGAGTATGTCGTCTTGTGTAAACATCAGTTATTGTCCATTTTAGCCGCTTTTTCCTACATACTGGGAGAATTTTTAGATAGAATGCGATTTTTGGAATAGCTGCGCATTAGAATCAAATCAAATGCACGGCAATATTATGAAAATGTCTGGAAAATCGAATGAACGGGATGTCGACCTATGAAGACCTCGGGAATTGGCTCGTTTTGTCCGATTTTCCCTTAATTTTGAAAAAATAATTGAATAATCCTATATTTATCATATTTTCACTAATAATATTGAACCCATTGGGGATCTGCTATTGAGGAAATGTCTGGAGAATCCAATGAAGGCAATGTCGTCTTGTTAAAACGTCAGGAACTGCCCATTTTGCCCGATATTCCTAATATATTGCAAATACTAGACATGTCATGTGGTTTTCGAAGTTTCTGCGAATTAGACTGTATAAAATCGCAATGCACTATTGTGAAGCTGTCTGGGGAATTGAATGGAGGGTATTTTGACTTGTGTAGACGTCAGTTATTGTCCATTTTACCCGCTTTTCCCTGCATATTGGAATAATCATTAAATATATATAATGCGGTTTCTGAAATAGCCGTGCACTACAATAAATTCAAATGCACGGCAATATTATGAAAATGTCTGAAAAATTGAATGAAGGGGATGTCGTCTTGTGCAAACCTCGGGAAGTAACTCATTTTGCACGATTTTCCCCTTATTTTTGAACATTACATATTGGTTCTTCCAGTATGCAGAGAAAATCAGGTAAAATGGACATATACCGAGTTGCTGGCTCGTTTTCTTTCTTGATAAAGCGATAAAGTCTGCAATAGCAGGTATTACAAAAGTAGGAATAGCTTTTATCCAACTTTGTTCTCCTTTTCACTGCATAACCATATAGTTTAGGAGTAGGTTTCCTGTAACTATTAATCTAAACATGGCAATTTGAGCAGTCGTGCTTCATTGTATTAAACGTTTCTTTAGTAAGGTTTCAGTTCGGTTCACTCAATGTGGATTAATTAAAAATATGAGTTAACTTTACTTAGTCGTGGTTTACGCTACAACTCAAATTCGGCATGAGTGCCCCTGCAATCCTTATGAGCACTCATGCTGAATTTGAACGCTAACGGACCATTGTGGCTCCAGTTATAGCGTGAACCATGGCTGAGTAAACCCTAGCAATGTTGGTCTCTGCTTTTAAACAATTTGAGGCTGATTTGAAGTTCTTACAATTAATGGGGTCAGAATTGGACCAGCCTCCCCTACTTATGATGGGTACATTACTTCACAAATAAAACTAGATTTGTAAACATGGTTATCATGAATTTATTAGGAATAAGTTTGATAACTTCAATTAAATGATTCCCGCAGTTATTTTGAAGTGATGGAAAATGATGCTCATTCCATGTGTGTATAGGCAAAAAACTTGAAATTTTCAAAAAATTTAACTCAAAAACGGCTCGATGAACATTTGAGATTTTTTGATATGTTATGTAAAAATGTTTGAATTTTAATTTAAAAATATAAAAATACGCCACAACGACTATGGCCCAACATTTTGAAAATCATAAAAATCAAATATATTGACCATTTTAGCAAATTTGAGTACATTAATTATTTTAACAAGTATTTTTAATAAGAACAAGAAGTAATAATCTTTCTATTTATAAAAAAAATATTTTAAATCGATTCAGCGGTTCAGAAGTTTTGATTTTTCAAAAATAAAAAATTTCGAAAAATGTCGATTTTTCTGGTAACTTTATATTGAACATGGTCACCCAAATAGAAAAATAAAAAAATACGGGTCTTATTATTTTCGATGAAGAACATACCAAGCGATTTTGACCAAAATCGGACAACTTTTTTTTTCAACTCTATTCTTTTCCCGTGGAATCGCTTATATATGTATATATATATATATATATATATATATATATATATATATATATATATATATATATATATATATATATATATATATATATATATATATATATATTGATTCTTCCAATATGCAGGGAAAAACGGGTAAAATGTACAATAACTGATGTTTACACAAGACTACATACTCTTCATTCAGTTCCCCGGACAGTTTCACAATAGTGCATTGTATTTTTATAGATTCGCCCAAATTTCCAAAACCATATGGCATATCTAGTACTTTCAGCATGTGGAGATTATCAGGCAATATGGACAGTTTGGATTCTCACAATGGAGATTTCTACAATAGTTCAGTAAAAATGGATGCAATTTTATCAGAGCTAATATGATAAATGTGTGATTATTCAATTTCTCTTCCGAAATTCGGGGAAAATTGGGCAAAATGAGCCACTTTCCGGGGTCTGCCCAAGATGAAACCATCACCATTCGATTTCTAGAATTTTTTTTACATAAGATACGCTGTTTTACAGGGCACTTATCCAGCGGCCTTTAATTAGTTGTGATTTTGGGTTCCATTTTCCCACTGTGCATTGTATGTATATTAATAAAATTTATTTTTAATAGGTTTGCGTCGACCATCAGTTTAATTGGTTGAATCGGTTGTGTCGACACTTCGTTTCACAATATTTTGTTATCGGGCGTAGCGGTTTGTCTATTGTTTCGGTTACCTATTGTCCGTTGCGTGAGTGATCGAGTGAGCAATGTTGTGGTTCGCCGGGTACGATGGGTCGGTGGTGAGTACATCATTAATTGTGATCCAAATTATTCGTTCGCCATGCTCGTCGGGCCACCCAATCTTGGAACAAATAAACCACTATCTTATTTCGTGAGTGACCACAGCGGCATCCTTACTGTTAGTGTAGTTCGATGGATGTTGGCTCTCAGGCGTTGAAGTGAATTGACTTGTTTTCCTAATGAGATACCACTATCACACTCTGTGAGTGGCCCCAAAAGCATCTTCACTGTTGGTTTAAACCGGTCCAAAACGACTTCCCAGCATTGTTAAACTTTTTCTAGTTTCCCAATGCAAACCACCATCACGCTTAGTGAGTGGCCCTAAAAGCATCCCTACTATTGGTTTAAACCGGTCAAAATCGGCTTTTCATCATAATTAAAAAATCACTTTGTATTCCCAATGAAAAACCACAATCACACTTTGTGAGTGGCTCCAATAGCATTGGTTTAAATCGGTTCAAATCGGATATTGGTACACAGATAAAAAGAAACACTGAATTTTCTGCGTTATCTAATGCACATAAAGGGAATGCTAGATTTGGCAGAAAATAATGGGATATTTCATGTAAATTTAAGCCAGATAACGCCTGAATCTAGCCTGTTGTATGAAAGATTGCACACAATATCGTTGTTTACGCTCCTTTGACTTGGAATTACACGAGGGGACATTTTACGTGCTTGTTAAAATTAATTATTTTTTTCTGTGTACCTATTTTCAAATATTTCACTTGGCAGTTTATCGTTAACCTAAACGAACCATGCTGCTACCCAATCCTGTTAACCAAAATCCCAGTGATTTGTGGAAGTACAGAGGTGTTCTCGGCTTCCAATAAAGCGAGTATCACACCAACATATTCCTACCATTTCCATACATGATCTGCATTCGGACGGGGCCGGCGTCGGTATTGCCTTAGTTTGAGATCATCAGTTTTCACACATTGAAGATGTATGTTACACCCCGTTCGCACTACAACCTATATTACTTGATATAGAGTATCTTGATATCAAATGCCATGCACATTATTTCCAGTGAAAACTAGATGTATAGATGCTGGCATCAAGATAGTCTATATCACGTTATATAAGTTGTAGTGTGAACGGAGTGTAAGTCCCAAGCATCATTTGTTGGTTCTTTGTGTAATAACAGCTGATCTGGCAAAAACAGAGTAGCAACCTCTGGCGGTCAATCATGCTCACGCTCATGCTCATGCTCATGCATACGCAGCCATCTTAATAAATAGTGAAGTCAGTTTCGTTGTAGACTACAACGAATAGATTGGTTAGGCAGGAAAATTCGATATCCCATCGTAGCAGTCGAGAAATGCTCGTCAAAAACACGTCAAAATACAAAATACAATTAACTCTACTTCTACTTTCGGAGGATGTTCATGTTTATCGCCGGTTATTCAAACAGTTCATGTCAAAAAATCTCAATACTGGCATCTAGAAACGACAGTCAACTGTTAAATCTCTTTCTTTATTTGCGGGGCATGACTACAAAAAAAGTAATCGGACGGATAAGTAACTGCAGCACAATCGTCCTGAATAAACGCGATAGTCACATAATTTGAGAAGGAACACGCACTAAGTATCATACAAGAGACACCCAATCAACACAATGGATTGATGCAACAGTGTTTCATTAGCTTTAAATGATTATTTCAAATGATCTAATGTACAGCAAGCTATCGTTGAATTGTTAATCGTTGTTCACTATACCAGTTTGGCACTGCACACATTCAATAAATTTTCCGTAAATTAGTTATCCATCTAGTGCTTATAACTTTGAATGATATGCATAGAGAACTTCCAATATGTTTAATTGTGGTGTCGGAATAAGGATAATGTCCAATTCCATTACTTGGGACATATTGATCTGCACAAGGGAATACGGCTACAACTATAAATTACAAGACTTTACTGCATCTGTCGCACCCTAAACTAAATTTGCGCCAGCGAAAAGTTATCCAGATTCGTTTTGGTATTCACGCGGAATGAAAATCGAACTTATTTCACTTCTGCTAGGAGTGTCAGTATTGATTTCGGAGAACAGTCGCTTCATAATTTCCACTCAGGCATTTGGGAATATTGGAAATGAAGCTGTTTCGCCGAGCAGTCAATTGACATTGAGTTGAGATCGACCTTGCTGGATTTTCATCGTCAAGTGGTATTGGTTGCTATCGAGCCAGTTTTCAGCAGGTTTTCAAATTGGAACCATAGTTCGAGTCAAAACTATATAATTTTGTTACGTTTCCATTTATTCCTTGGTTGGGTAAAAGGGGAAGACTTTTCAATAGTGAGGTTAACAGGCAGTAGTTGCAACACCACAACATTAACTCAACTCAGCTAGTATTTATGATCTCGAATCCGTAGTACAACAGGACAAGTCAAGTTTGTCAGTGTAGCAGGAATGCTTGAAAACACTCGACGGTGGAATCTGCTGAGCACGAGTAAACTATCGCCCAGTGGCATTTACACTCCGCCATGCCACTCGGTGCAGCCACTTCCATCTGTCCCACTGGCGGTGGAGGTCGGTGGTGATCCACTTAGTTTCTAGTCTCCCCTGACTGACTGGTAGCTTCAGCAGTGCAAGTGACTCGGCAGTCGGGGGAGGAACGACTCGTTGACTATAATAACAGCAATCTGATTATATCTCTCAGCAGCTTTCTCATGCTTGCCCAGTAAGTTGTAGAGAGCACTTTTCGGTATCGCCATGCTCGGGTTGGTTGGGAAAAAGGAACCTTTAAAATGCTGTAACCTTTTGCTCATTTTTTTTCTTCCCGTTCGTTTGTTTTGCCATTCACTGGACGGATCTCGGAGCAGCTTGATGAGAGCTGCGCACTTGTAGTGGTGCTTGGTCAGATGCGTGCCACTTGAAAAGCAATTTTCCGATTTTAATTGAATTGATATTGAAGATTGATGTTGGCTTTAACAGAGCCAAATTCACTTGTTGGACGCTGGGAATGGGGATTTTGGGACAATAGCATGCCTTGCTGGATGCTTTGATTAATGTTGTGTTTGCAAAGAAATAATTTTAGGACACTGTTCGTGAAGAACTGTA